>CM035807.1:38147847-38275347 GCA_020466095.1 Chlorops oryzae | reverse complement strand
ATTAATTTATTAATTTATTATTATTTATTAATTTATTAATTTATTAATTTATTAATTTATTAATTTATTAATTTATTAATTTATTAATTTATTAATTTATTAATTTATTAATTTATTAATTTATTAATTTATTAATTTATTAATTTATTAATTTATTAATTTATTAATTTATTAATTTATTAATTTATTAATTTATTAATTTATTAATTTATTAATTTATTAATTTATTAATTTATTAATTTATTAATTTATTAATTTATTAATTTATTAATTTATTAATTTATTAATTTATTAATTTATTAATTTATTAATTTATTAATTTATTAATTTATTAATTTATTAATTTATTAATTTATTAATTTATTAATTTATTAATTTATTAATTTATTAATTTATTAATTTATTAATTTATTAATTTATTAATTTATTAATTTATTAATTTATTAATTTATTAATTTATTAATTTATTAATTTATTAATTTATTAATTTATAATTTAATTTATTATTATTTATTAATTTATTATTTATTATTTATTAATTTATTAATTTATTAATTTATTAATTTATTAATTTATTAATTTATTAATTTATTAATTTATTAATTTATTAATTTATTAATTTATTAATTTATTAATTTATTAATTTATTAATTTATTAATTTATTAATTTATTAATTTATTAATTTATTAATTTATTAATTTATTAATTTATTAATTTATTAATTTATTAATTTATTAATTATTAATTTATTAATTTATTAATTTATTAATTTATTAATTTATTAATTTATTAATTTATTAATTTATTAATTTATTAATTTATTAATTTATTAATTTATTTATTAATTTATTTTTATTATTATTTTAATTTATTAATTTTTTTATTAATTATTTAATTAATTTATTAAATTTATTTAATTTGTTAATTTATTTATTTATTTGTTTATTAATATATTTATTAATTTATTAATTAATTAATTAAGGCCACCTGACACTTATAAACTCATTTCAAAGGTCAACTAAAACAAAAATCTAGTTATTTTTTATTATTGTCATATTCTAATCTTTAGCATTAATTTATGCATTTTTGTATCTAATATGAATTAAATAATTTATTTATAAGTTTTTTTTTACTTATTTTTTTGTTTACTATTTCTATATTGGTAGATATATATTTTATATTAATTTATTGATATTGTTATTATTAATTTTTTTTTTATTATTGATTGTTAGTTAATCAATTTATTTAATTATTAATTAATTTATTTATATTGTTTTATAATTATTTTTATTACTTAATTGTAATTTTTTTATCTAATTTTAATTTATTTATTTAATTATTTATGTATTAACTAAGGAATTTTTATTTATTTAAGAATTTAAAAACTTACTTATTATTTTGTTTGACCAGTGTGTGTCTTAACTAGGTATCACAAGAGTTTGCGTCTGAACTAAGAGAACCCCAAACGCGTGAAGCCTAGGTTATAATTTCGATTTTTGATAATTGAGACGAGCCTGACAATAGAATACCCGACACGACACAAATGTTCAAAGACTTTTTAATATCAAGAGGTGTTTAAGGCCATAAGGGCCCCATATACCGATTTTTGTTCAATTTCTTTATGAAAACCACTACTTTGCCACGCCCACTTTTCCAATTTTTCTGAATTCTAATCGGAGGCTGAAATATCCGCTCAATTTCTAAGCTTCATTGAAATATGTAATTCGAAAAAGTCAGATTTTGAGGCAGTTTTGGGATTTTTGTGACAGACCCTAGTACTGGAGGTACTATTAATAATGGACCGATCAAGGAAATTTTTTGGGAGAACGTTAACGTTCAAGTCCCATTTGAATTTCGGGTATACCGTATACGAGACAATTTTCGAAAAACGCCCTTCGGCCACGCCGACTTTTCCAATTTTTGGAAATCATATTACTTGCCTTTAAACATGGTTACATATCCAATTTCATCAAAATATCTTGAAAAACTTCGATTTTAGAGTAGTTTTTGTGACTTTCGTAACAGACTCTAGTACTGGAGGTACCTCTAAAAATGATCCGATCGGGTCCATTCTCGATTTTTTTGTTACTCATGTGCCTGTGAGTACGTATACTAAATTTCGTCTCAATTTCTCAATATCTTCGATAAGAAAACTGTATACAAACAGACGGAAAGACAGATGGACATGGCTAAATCGAATCTCCTGGTGACGCTGATCATTTCTATATACATTTTGTATGGTCTTTCTCGACTGGTTTTGGGTGTTACACACAACTACACAAACGCAATATACCCTCGACACAGAGTCTGTCGGGTATAAAGAGCGATGTTACTATGCACTGTGGGTAAAAACTTCATTTTTTCTGACCAAAAATCTGGGATTTTTGAGGTTGCCGATTACGACTATGAACTTAAAATTTTAAATTTCAAAATTCAGATCCAATCAGGACCATTAATTGCAATTTTTGCAGTTTTATTTTTAATGCAGTCGTTTGTCTGTTCCTCAGAGCTTTTTTATTTGCGATTTAGAATAAAATCAAAAAGAGTAAGCGTGTTTGTATCCTTTGATCCATGTTCTTTTGAATCTCATGCATTCAACAAGTCTGCGTTCTTAACGCGATTTCTTTTTTAAAATGGGGAAAAAATCAGAGTTGCAAATAGTGGCATCAAAAGTAATTATATATCGTATCAGAATAAGATGTTCTTTTATGTGGTTTTAATTTTTTGCCGACCCTAGGTGATCCAAAAAAGTTACACGTCCTTGAACTCAAAGATCTGTTGCATTTGTTATTTTTCTAAATACCATCAAAATTACTATCCACATCTTATATTTTGTTTAATCTTTTTAAATTTATCAATTTTAATTCTGTCGAATTTCAAAATCGAGCACTAATTTCAATCGACAAAAACACGTACAACGAAATTCCAAATTTGACAACGTACCAATGGGAAGTTATTCGAAAGAGAATCAAGAAAAAATTCACTTCTGACGCACTACGAGTGTGCATTGCAGTTGAGATAAAGAGTTTACTCGTGCACCTTAATTTATGATGAATGGTCACAAAAAGTGCACTGATACGAAAAATCCACAGAATAATTTTGCAGACTTTGTTCAAACATATTCAGACGAGGAGTTTTTGAGCGAAGAGAGCTGAATGCGCTTTCCTTTCGTTTTGGAAATCTACAAATCTTAACGGATTTCGTAGAGAAAAGATTTCGACTCTTCGCTCGACCCTTTCAGTATGCCATATGTACCTGACTAATTCTGCTTTGAAATATTCGGCCTTGAAATGGGAGCTGGTTTGGCTGAAGGATTCTTAATTCGCAATGTGACATTTGCCAAGATGAAGAATATAAAAACCTGTTGTTTGGAAATTGGCATTGCAAATGAACCAATTTTAAAGCGGGATGTTTGATGCATTCCTCTTCGAAGGTAGAATGCAACAATTTGGTACCAAACGCACGCAAACGACAACGTAACAAATTGTACTGGTCAGATTCGCAAGTAAAGGGAGCGTGACTAATTCTTTCAATATCCTAACAGCGAGAAATCTGTTCGGAATATGTAGCTGAAGTTGCATAAACCTTTTAACATGACTTCAAATGTGGTAATTTTCAACACAATCATTGCAAACTGCCGTTTCCTTTGAGCTGGACCTATGTATCACAAAATATTTAGGAGTAGTTTTGCAAGAACTTCTGGTGAATGTTAAAGTGTTTCTGCATTTATACCTTCACGAAGAACGTTCCTTTACCTAAAATCTGTATCTTATTGTAAGTTCCGTGTACTTCCGAATAGCGAATAGCCTGCATTTCTCCATAACGACTTTCCGCGCGAAACCCAAAACCGCATTCTTTGTTGTTTAAATTCGCGGAAATATTTGCATACGAGAACCGTTAAATCTCCGTAAGGCGGTAAGACTTTTCTTAATTTTTTTCTCACTCTGCTTGCAATACATTAAAATATTAGATATGAATTCAATGAACGAGCATTTCTCATTTCGAACATTGGTTTTAGAGAGCTCCACGTTTCTCATTCAACTACTGTTAAGCATCCTTTAAAAATGGTCGTCTTGATGCGCCTCCTTACCTTAAATAAAAAATAAATAAGGAAAAAAACTCAGCCGTAGGTTTGCGAGTTCGTGTTTTAAGCCAGATTGAGATGTAAAGCAAAATTGATTGCGGCCATTAGTTACACGTTATGTGCAATGGATGCCATCAATTTATTAATCTCTGGAATATGGTTTGTGTATTTTTTGTTGCCGCTCACGGCTCACGCGTTCTTTTGCTTGTTCAGTATTTTTGTTGCAGTCATTTAATTCAGCTCCAGCTACAGCTCCAGCTTCAGCGCCGCATGCGCTTTGCAAAAACGAATCTGACAAACGAAAAAAGCCGCTGTGTGACAAGAAGTTATAGAAAAGGCGCTTTTTCAGCGAGTCGAGCAGAAAAAAATAAAACTGCTTTTCATTTTTATAGTAAAAATCTTATTGCAAGCAAAAAAGAATTCTGTAACTATGCACGGTATGATGAAAAAAACCCAATGTTATCTAAACTTTTTGAAGAGTTTCTCCTTTTGCTTTAGTTTTTAAAGACTTCGTGGATTAAACAAAAAATTGTTTTGATTTCTTCTATGCACTCAGGCCTTGATTAAAAGGGGAGTCAAAGAGGGCAAATACGCTGAGCATTATCAATGAAATTACGCTTATTCATGTGTTTTAATTTTCGCGTATTTCCCTCCAAAATGGGAAAGATTATACAGCTGCTGAGTCCTGGCACTGGACATATATCGCACCCCGTCAACTAAGGTGACTAAAGAGTTATGCTATGAATCTTTTCATAAGTCACCTGGCATGAAAACTCATGCTCCAAGACTATAATTGGGGCGGAAAATATTATTTTTGTCCGGAGCTGAAAAAAATGTTGACCGGGCCCTATTTGCACTGGTTAGAAAGAAAATTAAAAAGGTCAAGAGCAGGGATCATGTCACATAGAGAACTCACACCTCTGAATTTGAGAATTTTCGCTTTTTATACCCGACACACTCTGTGTCGAGGGTATATTGCGTTTGTGTGGTTGTGTGTAACACCCAGAACCAGTCGAGATAGACCATACAAAAAATATATAGAAATGATTAGCGTCACCAGGAGATTTGATTTAGACATGTCCGTCCGTCTGTCGTCGTCTGTCTGTCTGTCTGTCTTTGTCTTCTGTTAGTTACAGTTATCTTATCGAAGGAGTTGAGCTATCTTGACAAAATTTGGTATGCGTCTCACGGGGACATGAGTAATAACATAGTTCGAGAATGGACCCGATCGGATAATTTTTAGGGGTACCTCCAGTACTAGGGTCTGTTACAAAAATCACAATAACTGCTCTAAAATCGAAGTTTTTCAAGATATTTTGATGAAATTTGATATTTGAACATGTTTAAAGGCATGTAATACGATTTCCAAAAAATGAAAAAGTGGGCGTGACAGAAGGGCGTTTTTTGAAAGTTGTCTCCTACACCCGAAATTCAAATGGGACTTGAACGAAAGCTGGCACTTATGATTCCTTTGTAACCATAAGCATCACCCCCAAAGTTTTTCTTTATCGGTCCATTATTAAGGGGGTGTGTCACAAAACTCTCACAACTGCCTCAAAATCGGACTTTTTCGAAATATTTTAATGAAACCTAGATTTTGAGCGTATATTTAAGCCTCCGATTATAATGAAACAAAATTTGGAAAAGTGGGCGTGGCAAACGGGCAGTTTTCATAAAGAAATTTAACAAAAGCCAGTATATGGGGCCCCTTATGGCCTTAAATAACTCTTGATATGAAAACATTTGAACATGTGTTTTTGTGTCGGGTATTCTATTGTCAGGCTCGCCTGATATAACACCCTTACTTGATTCATATCATTTTTCGTATCAATTCGCGGGATTGTGTATGCACTTAGTACGAGTATTTGCTTTGTATGCTTAAGTTTTGAGCACAAATTTATAACTGGGCCATTCCCACGCATTCGTCTTAAGACAGGAGGGTAAAAATGAAAATTCAAAAAAAAGGGAAGGGTAAATATCCCATTATCCCCTCTCGATTCACGCCTGGTGTATCTCTTACAAGTATTATGAAAATTTGATATTCTACAACAAATCTCTCCCCAATCGCAGAAGCCGCTTGCAATCGAATAAGCCAAAAGTGTTTCTACATTGAATTCAAATTTTTATTTCGCAAGAATGTTCCTCGATCATTTTTCAAAAATTTTAAGGTACTTTTTGATCACCATATTTTTAAAGTTATTTCCTTAATAGAGAAAACAAACATCTTCTCGCCTCCTCCTTTATTGTCAGATGGCTTTTTCAATTTCTTGAATAAAAATCCACTTCATTGTGGGCATTAGATAAAAGCTTCGGCTTAAGGACTCGTCATGTCTGTCGTCCTCTTGCGCACTCTGCTTTGCCATATCGTCGTCGTTCAAAACTTTTAGAAAGAAAAACAAACTGAAAGGATAGAATGCAGTTAACGCTGTATAGGTATGAGACTTGGAAATGGCAATCAATAGAAGGATGCCTGCTTTAGTTCGTGAACTTTCATATCCATTTGGAAAGAGAAGTTTCTCGGCACACAATTTTTGCAAACGATGGGAACGACTCTGTTTTGGACAATTTGCACACCTTCGTCTGCAATGCTTTCGAGTGCTTTTAACAGATTACTCAAATGTTACACTTAAAGAAACTTCCTTTCCATTGTCCTTCGTTAAAAAGTGTAACTTTAAATTGTAATGCCGGCAACATAACACGAATTGTTTCATAGCAAAAGAGTAAACAAATCTTCCAAGATTGAAAATATATTTAGCCATCGTATATTTAATTATGTTGAGATAATATATTTTTTTATCGTCCGGAAAAAAAATTTGGAGAGAATTATTCAAATATGTATGTTCATAAACATGAACGGTCAATTTAAACCATTAGAAGTCCAAGAAATTTGAGAATTCAATTGATATGCATCAGACAAAAAATATTGTATACTCCAAATTTCATTAAAATCCATATACTTTCGCGTAACATTTTACAGGAGGACAACTTCAACCATATCTGTATATTTTGCCCTCTTCACGTTAAAAAATTGTGAATTGCGTGATTGAAGAAAGTGGTTCTTTACTCATTTTATAAATGTATGTCTATAAATATCTGTGGTTAACCGGCAAAACGACTTAATTCCACTTTTCTGTTTTACGGGGAAAATCGATCTTAAATGTGCAAATTTTTCGGCTAGGACAATAAAATAAGAAGAAAAACCCTGATTCTTTTTATGTATGAATATACTTCCGCTAATTGACGCGGTGCCGATAGTAACTATAGTCGTCTTTCCAGAAAAGTATGGATTAAAATCGTTTTGCAACGTACTGTCATGACAACAGGATTGTGATTGGGATTCCTTTTTTTATTTTTAAATAAAAGAATTTATAAAACGCATTTTTGCAAAAAAGTGGACTTAAGTTGTTTTACCGGTCGACCGCGGATATATACATATATGCATACGAATATCGATTTTCTTTGATGACATAAGTGCTACTCACATCATTAGGTTACTTTAATTTTTGAAATCTCAATAATGAATGAAATTTTGGAACGAAAAGAAGAAAAACAAGTTCGGGGCTTATTGTTTGGTTTGCTTAAATAAAAATCTTCATCTTTTTAACTGAGCTTGCTCAGGAAGGTCTAACAGACGGTAGTTCCAACTTTTCATAAACCTAAAAAGTTTTCTTATTTCATTCGAACATTTGATCTTAATATAAGTTCCACGAAATTTCTCTAAATAAGTCCATCGATCAAATTTGATACACATTATAAGTACTTTAATAAACACATTTCCTGAAAAGTGTATATTTTGCATCATCATCTGATGGGAAGAGATAAAGAGTTGCTTTGTTGGCCAAAAGTGATGAAAATGAAGGTTACCACAAAGCAAGCCTGTAAGCATGAGCCACTCGAGGGCGTTTGTCCTAATTTCCAACTATAAGTAGGCCTCGCCCTACTAGAGGGGAAAGTTTTTCCAGACAACAATCTTTCATTCTGGTACCCAAGGAACTTTGTCCGATGGGGCGATGGTTGGGCGCATTGATCCTTCCCCAAAAATGTAACCGTGAGTGATACGCCGATTTGTACGGGCTTACGTAAAACATACATAGGCTTGTCCAACTATAATAGTATTGAAACAGTTCAACATCTTGAAATTTTGTAAGAAGCAACAGGTTAGATCACACAGTATTAGTAAAACTTTGTGCGCAGCCCCGATCTAGGGGGTGGCAAGCCGGGCAAAATTGTCCTGAGCGGCAGAGTGAAGGGCGGCAGCTTCACATAGATATTTTTCGCATATTTCAGTACTCCAAAAGCACCATCATAGGGGACAAAAATATCGTTTTTGTCCAGGGGCAGCAAAACTGGATCGGGCCATGAGCGTACTGTACGTATGTTCTATCTATAATTCATTGTTTCCAAAAATGAGCTACTACGATAGCTTGTACATGAAGGGTATAAAAACTACGAAACACGCACTTGCCAATGAAAAATCGAAAGCTGAAAACTTCACAGCCTTCTGGATAGTTTGATAAACTTTTTCTTGAAGAACTGTTCCCATATTAATGTTGATAGACCAATCCAATTCGATTTTTTCAGACAGAACGTTCAAGGGAAGGACAAAAATTTTCTACATGACAGCTTACGAATTTGTATAATTCAAAGTCAGTAAAATCGACTCAACTCCATGTTTCATCATTATCCCGGCTCGAACGGGATGGAGACAGATTTTACTTACTAACCCAATAAACTTCTTTCCTATCGATCGAATGCGCGGCACAGACTGGTAACTTTTTGCGACGATTTTACTGCTAACTGATGATATATTTGTCTTTACAGTTCCATAATAGCTTTCAGCGACTATCTCAGGGTTAAGTAAAATCCTTTTTTTTTTTAATTTTGTGAGGAGTATCTCGAAAAACTGAAGCAATGACCACAGATGATTGCTTAAAAACTTTGTTCTGCGTTCGGTAAAAAAGTTGAGCGTCATTTGGAAGTCCTCTTCTTCTATTAAAGCATTTTAGAAATACTCATTTGTATATGTGGAAGCGTAGATTAATATCAATGAGTTAGACTCCATTTTGCCTCGATTTAATGAGATACCGAGGAGAGGAAAAAAAAAAGAAATCAAACGCAACATACAGACATTTTTTAAGTCGAACTGTCAGACTATCGTTTTTGTTTTGTTTTTTTTTTTTACCTTGAATGCTGCTAAGCCGGCTAGCGGCGGGATATGCCTCACATGGAATGGTCAAGTCAGCTGTCAAATATTTTGACATAGGTTTCTACACACCACTGCTGCCGGGAAGCCAAAAAAAAAACCTGCCTCCATTTTGCATCAAAGAGAACTGAGCAGTCAGAAGGGCGCATGTTGAGTTGATGAGCAAGAAATTTACTTCCAGCTTTTGAAATGTTGTTGCTTAAAATGCCTCCAGAAAATCGTAGTGCATTTGAGTGCGGTTCGGAATAAGAACACAATCACATTTTGGATATTAAGTTTTTTTTTTGTTTTTTTTTTAATTTGTCAATTAAAGGAATGATAAAAGTGAATTCCAAGGCTCTAAACACAGAAGAACTAAGGAGATGAGGGAATGAAGTACAAAAAGAAATGTGACGGCTTAAAATTTTTCGTTTTGAAATCTATGAAAAATTCTGATAGGGATCCTTTAATCATAGGAATTGTAACGAACGAGTTTATGTTTTTTTTTTTTTTTTTTTTTCGTTTTTACATATTGACCATCTTCCAGGCAGACAGCCCCAAAAAATAAAATAAAAAAATAGAAACAACAATCCTGCTTCATTTTATTATTTTTAATTAAAAATTGACACGGAAAAACAATTCGTATCAGAACAAGCAGAAGACAAAGCAAACTTATCGCAAGACTGGGAATTACGTAAGCAACAGTGGAGTATACGTATCCCCAGAACTGGCCATATGAATTTACTTATCATATGCAAAACTTTGGTGGCACACACTCACAAAAACACACAACTTAACATGTGTATCTCTCAATTTTGATACACATGGTGTTTGAGTTGGTATGTCATCGGGCTATCACAGTGTTGTTTCCTTCGTTTGCAGCATGCTGCTTGCCTCGAAAGGTTCTGTTTCCTGCGGTCTGCTAGCTGCCGGACGCTCGGCAACTAATAAAGCAAAAGCTCCAGCTCCAGATGAAAGAGAAATAAATGAAACAAATAAAAAAACGAAATGAATTGCGTAAAATGTGAAGTTAAAAAATTTTTCCGCAGCTACTTCTGGGAGTTACATTTCTGACATGGGCGTCTAAAGAAGAATCTGGAACTGAGATGAAATATATTAAAAAATATACGGAGTCTTTAGGGACTGCCACGTTCTTGAATTAGTTGAACGGAATTATTTCATAGGGATGAAAACGGTATTGTGGTATTTTTGTTTCATTTTTTCACATTTATTACTTTGGAAGGCTCTTTTCGATTGTCCTGCTTGTGGTTTGAATCATTTTTTACTGAGCCATAATACTTCTTCTGCCTAGCCATGTTCGTGCCCTCGAGTAGGATGTTACATAAAACCTATGAAAATGCACACAATTGCATTTGGATTACAAAAAAGCATTCCGCCGTTGACCCACGACTTCAATTTACATCACAAAGTCTTTTCGACAAAATTTCTCTTCATGATCATTGACCACCAACGTATCTGCTTTCCAATCAATCCCAAGTGCAGTGGTTACTCCTAGTGCTTGCACCTGTCAGCTAAATACGGAACGAAATCTATCATTTTCTTAAGGCTTAAATGGCCAGTGATTCGATATTAAGATGCTCAGGCGATTAAAAATTACGTTGCTACATGAATAAAAATGGCGATTTTTAGATTCATACAGGAGTTCAGGCCATTAAGCAGTGCAAGCATGCAAGTATGAAAGTATGAGAACATACATACATATATTAATTTTGCAGTTATCTCGTTTGTTTGAGCAGGGAATGGGATTAAAATTGGGTATGGAAAACCATAAAACTAAATTTTGACCATTTTTTATCACTATGTCCTTTAGATCCCTCTGTAAGGATTCTCGCTCAAAACGTAGAAAAAAGAATGCGCCTCACATGATATAAGTCGAAGATTTTCGAAAGATCATTAATCATTCTAGAGAAAATTAAGCTAAGCTTCACTAAGATCGACATGCTTTTGAAACTGGAAAAGATATTTCGTTGAATTTTGCATACATGGCGCTCGATAGGAATAACCGAAGCTAAGATCTTATGGAACATGATGCTTTGCTTCTCCGGTTGTATAAATTACATTTTAATGATTGAATAATTGTACTTATTTTGTTCCCATAATTCCGCAGTAAGGCCATAAAATATAATTATTTTAATGATTTCCTTCAAGCGCCGACCAAGCCAACAAACTTATTGTAGACATGATATGCGCTGTACATTCGTTTGGCAGCACTAGCAGCAGCAGCACCAACAGCAGACTTCCAAAACCATTATGAATAAAAATAAAAAAGTAAAATGGTGGCCTAATCGCAATTTAATTACAATACGCTGCCTTTCACATCTATGAGCACAAACAGAATTCCCTCAATGAGTGTATATTTCCTCACTCTTTTCAATTTTTTATACGAATATGGCCACAGAAGTTCATATTTCATTTCGTTTGATTTAACTTGGAATTGGGCATGCCGCAAAGAAATTTTTTATAACGTTTATAAATTAAATTACTCTTACTGCACATTTTCTTTTCTCTGCGATTAAATTCGATTATTACAGCTATCGCATCAAGAGACTGGGTGTCGAAAGAGAATCGTTAAAGACTTTTTAATTTGATTTTACCCGCGCCTGGTTTTCATTCCAAGGCGCAGATTTCTTTTTAGAAGACGTGCGTTAATTCAAAGAAATTTGCAAAGGCCTAGCCTGGGACATTGTTTATCGTTAGATAAGTTTTCTAATTGTAGTTTCCCATTGTTGCATTCATGCAAAGGACCACACATGATGGGCTATTCTTTTCAAATAGAAACGTTCATATTACTCCAAGCGCATTTCACTCGATTTGCTTTAAAATGACGCATATCAAGCCATACATAGTTACAGTAGGTATCATAAAGTGTTTTATAAGTATTTCTTTAACTGTTCTTGTCAACTAAATTTCTATCTCCTGACTTCATAATTTAAAAGCTTAGCCAGAAAAAGGAATACACGAATTGAAGGAATTTATCTCCTCTTTAAACCTCCACCTTCATTATTGGCATGTCGCCATCTTTTCAGCTTAGAAATCCCATCAATTAAAGGTTTTTTCCATTTTCCAAAATAGGGAAATAAGTTATAATAAGTGAGGGGCGCAAATTCTACATAGATATTTCCAAACAGTACCCCAGCAGTGCCATCATAAGGGTGACAAATATGGTTTTCACCAAGATTGGCCAGAAAGCTGGATCCAGTTATCGAAATTGTTTCCGCTCTTTTCACTTCCACTGCATTTTTTTAAACTTTTTAACGGGTTAACACATGAATCATCGCCTCGACAAGTTTCACATTATTGCAAATTTTCCATGCCAGTCCGTCATTTTACTTCTTTAATATTCCGAAGTGTTGAGAAATGTCCAGCAGTTGATCATATAAGAACACTTTTGTGATAGATTAAAGTGCTAGAGTGTAATTGAAAGTGAAAGTCCCAAAACTAATGTTTGAAAACTTTGTCGATTAAAACGTTATTCGTGGCGATAATTCAGATGTAAAGAAGGAATCTATAACATACCCAACTTGATTGTTCAAAATATCGCATTTCAGTTACATTGAAGTTATTTTCATTTCAAATTAGTTCAAAATTAAACTAGATTTAGTCTCGATTGGATCGATTTTCAAGTTGATTCCGTCTTAAAGGGGATGACCATGGCCCCATCGGTCCCCCGTCAAATTTTCCCATGATACATAGCTCACGTGTAAAAAACTTAAGTCTGAAATATTTTTTCAAAAAGTATGAAAGCAGCTTGCCAGTCGAATGAGTAAATCTTTCCCTCGGGTATTTTCAATTTTTTCCCCCAATCATTTCGGTGAGCTTAATTGTTCTTATTTCGCTGTCGATATTTTCGTCGAAATAATTATTTTTGACATTATTTCAAGTTTCGTGTCATTAGCTTAATTGCATATAGTAACCATTAGTAAAATGAGCGCAATTATAATTTCGTTTCCAAATTTTATGTTGTTTTACCATTCGAAGGCTTTCACGAATTGAACATCTATGTTGCCGAAGGGTTTTCACATCTAAAAAATGCGATTATGCCCAAAAATTTTTCAAGTATTCTCGTTTGTTATGTAGCGGAACAATTTTCTTTATTTACTTACACGGATCATTACATTCAATCTGATAAGATTCAAATAAACCAAATGTAAAAGTTCCGCTAAACTTCAAATGACATTAGCGATGTGTAGCAAACATAAGAAAACTTAAATGAACATTTTCAAAGGCCTAGATTATGTATTGAGAACATACATAAGAATATTGCCTTCCGCTCACAGTTTCGCGATACTTCTGAGTAAGGATTTCGAGTCCTACATCGTTTTTCTTGAGACAAAATGAACAGACTCTCCCTATGCGTCTCTTATTTTCTAGATCTTGATTGATCGCTCGTTACGTACGAGGTGCGTCCGCTGCTTCGTAGGGATGTTGGGATTTCATTCTAAGTACCTGCATTTTGATATGTCCATTTCGAATGCCTCTTTTCTTTTAATAAAAGGAAATAGATTCCCTAGTTCAGCTAGTGTAATTACTTACTTTATGCAGAAAGCAGACATTTCGGTCGTTCGTGCATGGTAACGTTGCTTAATGTGCATGAAATCTCATTTCGGATTAATACACGGCACTACACTTACCGACATCAAACACAGACAGAAAGAGTGAAAGAGAAGAGAGAGAGAGAGAGATTGTGAGTGCTAGAGCGCAAGGAGGGGGAGGATAGAGAGAAAAGCAACAAAAGCACATGTTGTGATTTTGACAAGTACAAATTTACAACATTCGGTAAGGTCGTCTTTTGATCTTTTTGCTCTGTTCCTAAAGTTTCGTTTGCGCCCATAGTCGAATTTTATTTTGGGCATCGTGGTATATTTAGATCTTCCAGGCGATGGCACGTACTCGTAGCTAGCGTACCTAGTTGCCTCTTATTTCTTTTGGTGGTTTTGATTTTCAGTAGTGATTAGTGTGTAGTAGTTGTAAAATCAAAATTTGGTTCTCTACACTTTTGGCTTATTAAGGCTGAGTAATCTTTCATCTGCGTTTTCTTTTTATCTACAGAACGCAAACGTGGCCGCCAGACTTACACACGCTACCAGACGCTAGAGTTGGAAAAGGAGTTCCATTTCAATAGATATTTGACGCGGCGTCGACGAATCGAAATTGCGCATGCCTTGTGCCTCACCGAAAGACAAATCAAAATCTGGTTTCAAAATCGAAGGATGAAATGGAAAAAAGAAAACAAGACCAAAGGCGAACCGGGATCAGGGGGCGAAGGAGACGACATTACGCCACCAAACAGTCCGCAATAAATTGAAATTTATACTTAGAGATAACCAAATCAAGTGCAAACGTACTGCACAATTACGCATGGCAAATAAACACACAAAATACAAGATTTCTGTCAAGATATAAACCATAAAGGCAAGAATTTCAATGGAGTATTTTAAATTCTAAAGCCCATGTTTTTTGTATTTTTTTTGTTGTTTTCTGTATGAGCTATGTAGCTGTGTTCTGCAAGTTTTTGTGATTATTTATATTTTAGAAGAACCAGCTTCGATGATGAATCGAAAAATTGTTCTATGTGTACCTTTAAGCTTCGATTTCCATTTCATTTGCCTTTATAAAGTATGATCGTATGACAGAAAAAATCAATCTGTAGCAAATTTAGCATAAAAGGGAATTTTGTGTAAAAGTTACCTAGTTTTCTTTTCCGATTAAATTCCTTACTTAAAAAAAAAAAAAATTATTTAAAATGATCAAAGCTTCTATGGAATCCCTCTTCCGAACACATACATAGATCCATTATATTTTTTGTGCGAGTCCGGTGATTGAAATAAATAAAATGTTTCGCAATACCCAGATGAACGGGTCGTCGCCTAGAGCGTAGTTCAATAATGAGCTCTATTTGTGTCTATATGATGTATAACCGAAAAAAAAGTTTATATAACATAACTCAACAAAACCAACTCACGTGACCTCAAAACATATATAAGTTATTTATATAAATGTAAAATAGTGGTAGGTTCTTATTTTAAAGTTAAACTAAATGTACGAGTATATAAAGTGTTTATATTTGTAAGCTCTAATTTAATTGAATGCAATCAATGAATGTAAAATAGCTATAAAGCATACAACTGGACATACTAGGAATTCATTTAGTCCATCTGTGAATGTTGTAAGCTTTGTTTTCTGTACACACCGAAAAAATACTCACCAAAGCAAGAAAGTACGAGCCGAAAACCATTTCTCAAATGAATAATTAAAATAATTGTAACAAAATTTATGAATCGAAATGCTTCAATCAAAATAGTGTGGTGCAATGAATAAAGCATTCTTTGGAGAAGGGTTTACCATGGAAATGGTTTTCCTTTCAAAATAAAACTTAGAATACCTCATTAATATGCTTATGTTTCTAATAGCTTTCCATTATTTTTCAATTGCAAATGTAACTCAGAAATTATAAAAATAAATTTTATTTACGTATTCAGTTATTCAAACAGAGCACGGCGGAGGCCATGGACACAGGAATGATCACATTAAGGAATCAGAACATTACTATGCCATTTAGGCTGACTTATAGGCCTGAATTAGTTGACTTTGTTATTAATACCATACAATACTTGGAAGTGGATAAGTAGGTGAAGTTCTGTGCACCATAAGGACTAGGCCAAAAACCATTTGACGAACAGATTTTCAGTTTTTGGGACGTAACATTAAAGTCTGAAAAAAAGTCCAAGTTTCATCACACTTATTTTTGAATGTCAGCAAAGTTTTAACAATTCAGAATTCTTTTATGAATGATAAGCTCAGCGCTCAGCCACTGACAACACAATAATTAGGTTCACGTTTAGAGGCATCCCAAGGAATGTTTTGCTCATTTGATTGAAGTATTCTACTTAATGGTCAACCACCAAACCTGTCGAAGCGTTTCAGATTATAATTTCTATTTTTGCAAAATGATAAATTCGTGTGTTTTGATATTAAACAAGAAGTAAAAATTAAAAAGGTTATTAATTAATAAAAATTAAAAACATACAATGCATTAATTTGAACTACATTGGCATTAGGAATACCTTCGATTAGTTAGGCTCGATAGAATATAAACCGATCATAGCACAAGAGGAACACGTTTTCAAAAATTGTGTGTATTCGAAATGCCTTTTCAATATTTGTCTATTTTAAATGTTCTTGATTAGTATTTTAAGCAATTCGAATAAAGGGCAACAGTCAGTATACCAAAGTCATATAGTGTGAATATTTTTGTAAATATCACTTCATAGTCATAAAGATTATATTGGATACACAAAATATACTTATGTAACTTTTAAAGTCGAGCTCTACAAAAAGTTTTCATTTGTAAATTTATGTTACATTTTCTCATAAACAACAAAAACGAAGAAAAAAAAAGTTTTTTGGACAACATTTTGATAGATCCATAGAGCAATAATTAAATTAATGTGCACCCAATAAGCATATGTAAAAAAAAGTAAACTTTAGAGAAAATTTTTAAACGAAATAAAGGAATGACACTTAACTTCAATCCAAATACGTAATATTAGACCTACAATATGAAATTAAGCTATGAGTATTTAATGTAATGATACACTATACATATGTATACATATTTATTTATATATATATATATTATAAACATATACATGTGTATTCGTGGAGATACTGTGGTTATGTTGTTGTAAATAAAAGGAGTAATTTCTTAACAAAATATGAAAAGCACTCTTCGTGATTATGAAATTCAAATTTTATCCACGGAAATTAAATCGATGTCTTGAAATGTATGTAGTATACCAGTTGATTAGGTGTATGAAGTGACCTGTACTGTACGTAATCACTTACTCAATAAAAATAAATAATGATCGTTCAGTAGGTAGGTCATTGAGTGTTAAGAAACAATCGAAAACACCGAGTTGGCAGTTAACAGAGCTTCAAAAGAATAAAAGAGAACAAAAGCATATCCCACCTTTGCTACTAAATCGGCACAATTCAAAATTTCACATTTCCCGAAAATCATTCAATCTCTCTTGAAACTTAGAAGAAATACAATTTTTTCTAAACTTATATTTCTCTCAATCGACTGCTGCCTCGATTCTCAAGGTCTCGGGTTTCATACAGAAAAAATCAATCGAACATAAAAAAATGTATAAAAAAAATTTTGAATTGTGCCGATTTATTATCAAGGGTGCGATATGGGCAATTTTCATACTGGTAACGTTGCACATACGTCCGTTTATTTTTTTACATGTTTCACCTAAAACTTGACGAAACACAATGAGAACACTAAATCTTTTGAATCTTTGTGTTAGAAATAACCAGACCTACAATTCGCTTAAAATATTTTAGATTCCACTTATGGTTAAGGAGCTATAAGCGGTTAAGGATTGCTGGTAACGTTACAAAAATGGAACTTTTGTGAAAATTGGCCATATGTTCTCGATAGAAGGATATATGTTTATAGTTATGTGAAGGTGAAAATAAACAGACAGAGTTTGTGCAATTTTAAATTGTTGATCCGAAGGATGCAGTTCGACCATGGAAGTGTCCTATAAGAGTTTTTGTTTGAAATTCGATTCTTTTGTTTGCCTATTGAAAGAATTAAATAAGATAATAAGACACACTGCACCTTTTTTCACCATCTTTTTTTAATTTTTTCAAAAATTGTATGACTCGCCTGGCGAGTTAAAACAAATCGTACATCGTGAAATAAAGTGACACAAGTCAAAAATCCTGAATTTTGAGTTAACTATCGCTCATTTACGTCAAGGATGTCATATCTCAAAAAAAATAGATTTTGAGAAAAAAGTGTTTATAGTTTTCAATCCACTTGCATTTTGATGAAAAAAGAAGACATTCTCTCCCCATAAAGGGAGTGTAATTAGTATTGATACGAAATTTTTACACAATAAGACGCAAAATGAGGCACCGAATATTTCTACATTATTAACTAAAAAATCGTGGTTTTTGAGATATGACATTCTTGAAAGAAATGAGCGATATGAATAGTGGTCACAATACCTCTCTCCACTAGACTCACATATTGTAAGAATATTTTATTATTGTAAACTGTTGCAAAACGGCGATACAACTCTCCTTAATCATTAAGATTGCATTGAAATTTGCAACAGTTTGTTGCGTTTTCTGAAATGTGGATAATTTCACCTTATGCCGCATTAGTTGCCGGTGTGCGAACTGTTAAATTGGGTTGAGAGCTAATAAGCCTTAAAATTATAAAGGCGAATTTTTGCATTCTATTCCTTCGTCTGCAAAAGCTCCTACACATTTAAATCCTGGGAACAATGGTGCTACGATGGATTTTTTGCAGATTTTTAAAGGAATTGTTTATTTGAGTCCACAAACGTTTCAAAACGTCATAGCATTCATTTTTTTACTAAAATCAAGACAAGGAATTGTCCAGTATGATCGTAGCAAGTAATTGAAATTTTAAGCATGCTGCTGGGGCACTAGGACAGGGAAGAGACATCGTATAAATTTACAACAGTTCTAAAAGCTTAAGCTTAGAAATAAAAACAATTTAATTGTTTTATTGTGGGGGAATAAATTCAGTGAAACAAATTTGAGCGGAGTGGATAGCCTAAAACTCAGCAGCGATTGTGTTGGACTATAACTTTGCAGAGATGAAGCACACGAAACAGCATCGATTTGGCCGGCTTGAGAACTTTTGGACTTATGTAAAGAATTCTATCTGGTTTGGTGGAATCTTTGAAAAACTTACAAAATTTCTATAAAATTAAATTTTAGGAGGAGGAAAAACCCGCTTCTCAAGGACAATTTATGGCGTTTGTGGATCTTGAATAATTTATTTTTACTTATTTTTTGTTTGACTGTTTTGGATTAGATGCGATGCTGAGATATGTTGAAAATCACCACAACTACTTTTAAAAATAATCGGCACAAAAAAGGAATAAAGTGCAACAAAGTTTTTCAGGCCAAATTTTGGGAATTTGATTAGATATGCATATATCAGCGGCAATATGGAATAGAATAGAAATGAGTTAATGGCTTTGGAGGTATGAGGAAGCCAGGGCGCTAAACTGTGTTCTATCCATTTGCAAATATCATGATTTTGTAAGAATTTGTTTGCATTCCTTTTTTAGCGTATGTATGTATGTATTGTGTTTTGAAAAACTTTTACTTTTGACAAAATCGTGGGTGCATTCAAGTTTGATCACATATTCTGAATTTTCAATTTAAGTGTGGCCAAGTTGAAATTTAACATTTGAATAAATGGCTTTGGTAGAAAATTTTGATTATCTGAAAACAAGAAATTTCGTCTTAAGCTTAAGCTCTTCAATATTGCAACAGTAATATATATTTCATCCGCGCTTTCTCAGAACAGTTCGACAGCCAAAGTATTTCGTCTTATATTTATGTTCGAATTTCAGGTAGTATCTTACTTCGTTTTAGTTGGCTCCTTAACGTAAACACAAACTGAAAATATTGCATGAAGAAAAACTGAATAGCCATGGCGCCAGGTTTTAAAAAGTATGAAAGATGCTTATTTTCAGAAATTAGAAGTTCATCTATGAGGAGTTATTTTATTTACAGATGAATTCTTATTAAAATTATAAACTTGAAGATATTAATCGTTTGAGTGCTTGCTTAGTTAGCAGCGGTCATTGCATGATCGTTCATCAAAAACATGTGGAAACAGCATGATGAATCAAGTTGTCTGAGTTCTGATTAGAGTGATTCAAATGCGATAAGCAGCTCTTTCCATCTGCAGGCAGTACGCCATCCATCAATAGATCGATTCAACGTCAAACTGTGGTCGTCCAGTCTTTTTGGAAACGACCATAAACGAACAAGCATACAAATTTTTGAAACGTGGGAGAATAGAAAAACTTAATCATCATTAATCATTCCACTAACAGTTACGGAAAGAGCCCCTCCGTAGGCATCAGCAAATCACTTTCCGAAAAAAATTAAGATGTTTTTGTTGGTGCAAGTTAATTAAGAAATGAGCTCTCTGGCCAGCAGATAATGAAGGTCGTTTTTACGTACAAATTTTGTACTCGCCATTAATGAAGACGGTAGCCTTTAGCTTTTAAGTAACCAAACAAAAACCTGGAGTATAAAAACAACGAGGCCAATTCACATGTTGACGAAACGCGCAGAAACACGAACAATTACAAAGGACATTATAGGATATTACACCGAAAATGTACGTATTCTTGATGGTAATCACACAAATGAGCCTCTAATAGAAAATTAACTGCAAAAACACAATTTTATCGACCACGCTATTGTCTCTGTCCGCAGTGAAAATTATTGAAACTTGTCGGCAGCAGTTCATATCAAATGAAACCGTACAACTTAAACAAGTTAGGGTCGACTGGCTTCAACCGGTTTCTTTCGCAATTGGTTCGAGAGAGGTTCGATCAACCTCCGCTCGAAGATCTCTCTTGCCTGAACGTTCCAGAATAGTGTGCGAGTTTTCAAAAAAAAAAAAAAAAAAAAAAACCTGAAAATTTCGAAAACCGGACCCTACCTGAGAGCTGAAACTGAAGACTCGGTTCCAATGCATGCGCACTCGGAGCGTTGATGGACAGATGTCAAATGCGATGGAACGTCTGCTCTATAGTCGCACTCTGCACACTCGTGCGCACCCATTGCGTGTAGGCAGCGCGTCTAGCAGCCATCGGCCGTTCGCTGCCATCATGAAAGAAGCACTTGCTGCGCTCACTCACTCCAACATTGTTGTGCTGTGTTGTGTTGACTCCGCCTTTGCGTTCGATTGAAATACTTGAATAACTTCAACATGGCTGCTAGCTGCTTGACTTCGATAGCTCAGCGAACGCGAACATATGGTGCTCTTTGGCGGCATTCAGTTAGTACGAGGTTCAGATTTCTTTAAATTAAGTTGTAGTTTCCTCCAAGCCGGCACCGTCTTGAGCGAATACAATGTTGGCTGCGCTAAGTGTTTTGAAACTCGACACTCCGACACTCTTTTGCCGACGCGCTTGGTTCTAGTTTATTTCTATAGGACTTTATCCAGATTCTTCACATTGCATTTTTTCCCCCTTTTGATTCAAATCGTTATACAGTAGACACTCACGAAAGTAAACACTCAGTAAAATCTAAAGAAAAGTTAACTAGGCTTAAGCCTTCACAGGCAGATTTCTAAAAAGTTAACTTGTTTCTTCACTTTTCTGAGTCATTTTTTCCCCTTTTGTTTTTGTTTTTGGTTTTTTATTTCTTCCGTTTTGTGACACTTTGTGACAATTTTCGCTCTTTTAATGTTCGACACAATAATACACAAAAACAATCGGGATCAACCATTAAATGTAGATAGTACTTACATGGTCCGTAAAATACCTATGCGAATATGGTTCAATTCGTTTTGACTCGTATGACCCACTTGGCGTTATGACATGTGTTTTTTTGATGTAATCGATCCACAAAAGCAATAAATTGTCAATTGTCGAAAAATTCACCATCTTAGCCTTCCGTTACTAATCATGAATTTCCTGACACGGTTACTAACATCGGTCCTTCAGACCGCAATAGGCATTCACACATATTTTGATTGAATGATAAAAGAATCAAAAGATCTATGAATGATTGCGGTGCAAACATTATTTTCAGATTATTTTGAAAAATTTATTCGAGCTATACCCCTTTACACCTCCGCCTAGGACAGGTATGGCCATGTTAAATTTTGGATTTTTGTTAGTTTTATATTGTAAATATACAAAAATAAATTAAATATCACTTTCTACATCGACAGCAACAAGAGCACTGATCAAGGGAAAGGTATAAAAACAGCCAACGCTCTAGAAGCGCAACTAAAGCTAAAAAGTCCAGAAACAAACGGGTTAAGTTTTGTGAGTGTCTACTGTATTGCCATAAGTTTGCAAAATACTTTCTTCTATCTTTCTAATTTTCTAATTTTCAATATGTTTCGGTTTTTAATTTCTAAGTCTAGTTTTCGAAAAATGAGATTGCTTTATGTGCAATACAGTGGTTTTTTTCCATCAAAAACTCAACTTCATGAAAGGCTTGCGAAAAACATCGCCTTGTCATACAGAAACCAACGATTTGGGAATATCGATATGTTGATAGAATAATATACTTTGTGTGACTTAGCGATGGCTCTTTGCAGTTATACATATTAATTTTTAAAGGTTTTGGGCTTGCACAGTGGTAAAACAAACCATGCAAAAAATTGCCAGGCTTAAACATAAACATTAGTAAGCAACAACAATCGGCAATTGAAAGTCATGCTTTATTTTCTATTGATTTTTTATTTTATCGGCTAAAGCAAAGTACTGAGGTACACTTCAAAAGATTGTTGGTAAACGAAATAGAATTTAGATCATCTATAAGTAATCTTTGACAAAAAAAAAGTCGCCATTTGGCGTTTTAAGCCATGGTATTTTCTTTCATTTCTTACACTGAGAAAAAAATTGTAGTTCCCCAAATTTTCCGCTTTTAGCGAAATCTTTCTTGAATCAATTACTCCGTGTATGCGTCAGATATACGCGAGTAAAAATAATTCATGCTGTTTATACGGCAGTTCAAAAACGAAAATAGTGAAACTTTTCGGTGCTGCCTGAGTAAAAAATACAATTGCCTAGCAACATATGTATTATTCGGAAGCATATGTTTTGCATGGCTTAGTTCTACCAGATCGTAAAAATACGAAAATCGTCAAAAATAAGTGGCAGCACCTTGAGTTTTATTTGCAAATAGTTTCGTTTTATTAAATTTTTACACTTTTGCAACGATACCAAGGTCTCGTGAATAGGCCTATTGTTTTCTGCCTTAAAAAAATAAAAGCATTAAGAATAAAATCTAACAAATTTATTTTTATTAAACATAAGAACCAAATTTTTATCGAAATATTAATTTTTTAAATGAAGTAAAAGTGAAAACGCTTTCGCTGTTAGCACGGATCATTTGTGAGATAATTTCAAATAAAAAAACACGCTTGCGCAAAATTTTAAAATTGTTAGATGTACATTTTTTTCTCGGTGTACGAACCTGCCATCACAGTCCTAAAATGATAATGCATTAAAAATTTTTTTTTGTCCAATCGTGTGAAATAAGTGGCAGTCATACTAAGCACGCAAAGGCACACTACGAAAAACTACACCAATTTCTGCTTCAACATTTTGGTTTGACCAAAATAAAAGCTGCTGTAGTACATACTAAAAATAATTTAAGCATTTTGCTTATATCATCGTACAAGAAAAGACTATAAATGCGCTAATTTCGTAAGCATGTTACATGATTTCCCGTGAACCATGGCAATGAAAAGTTGGGTGTCGAAGAAACTAATACGAGGATCGTCACACAACAAAGCATTTCTCAGCTCAAAGCTTTTGAGCCACTTCCATTTTTCCCACAAATCTAATTATGTGCTCTTAAATCGACTAGGTAATCTCGCTTTAATACAGGCATCGAATTTAACGATGACTACGTTTTGGATCGGTATTTAAACACATAAAAAAGAGTTTTACAGAAAACTGGCTCACAAGTACAAATAGAGTGTATATAATAAATATTACATTTTGCGAAACCATATTCTTTGTGCATTCAGCGTTAAGATTTGAGCCGAAAAGTGTAACAAACACTCAAATTTGGTAATAATATTTCATTTCGCAAAGCATTGATATTGAAATTTCATTTTGTTACTGTCAGCGTTTATTTTCGAATAAACGAGTATTTTATATCTACTCTATTAAGTTGCTATAAGCTAACTTCATTGATAAAATTAAAAATTTAGAAATTTAAAATTTCTATATTAAAATTATAACTTTTATTTTTAAGAAAAAATCGTGTGGAAAAATTTGACCCGCCCGATTTTCATACTAATTCAAACAAACGCAAATTTCCAAAAACCGAATTCTTAAGCGTTATTAAGATATTTTCTTCGCAAGAATAAACTTCGTATATTGCTGAATACAATAGGATATGATTTGGGTACAGCATTTCTCTAGTTTTAAAACAAGAGATGGGGTCATATTTAAAACACCAATTTTCAAACCTTCAAAATTTAGTATACTGAATGTTTCTAAAATAATCTATATTTAGTAGGCTCTTTATGAAAATTTTATATTGCAAGAACAAAGGTAATGATATTCTCTTGCTAATGGCATGTTAAGTTTTTATCTTGAGTATCAGCGATTTGAATTTATAGCAAAATTTCTTAAGGGGTCAGAATTCGACCACTTTCCCCTACAAAATACAATCAGTTTTGTTAAGTAAGATGTCATATTTTTTATCACCTTAATGCTTTTGTGTTAATAAAGATAGCTAAGTAATTGACTCGTATCTATTTCGTATTCATCGTATCTATGATCTGCAATCAAAAGAATAGCTGAGAAACCATTTAGAATGGAGCACGACTTTCAGCTTTTCTTATTATACATATTTTTATGATAAGTATATCTTTTTGAAAAAATTAAAAATATATAAAAATTAAATCAAAAGCACAAAAAAAGCAAATAATAATAACAATTTCTCCTTAAATTCGCTTAAAAATCACTTTTACGTGATCCGACGATGATATTTCAATTAGTTTTTTAAACAAATATCAAGACAAACAGTACCATTTTAATAATTTCAAATTAATAATTATGTTAAAGTAAAACTCTACCTCAACTTCAATTAACCACATGACAAAATTTATTAAGTTTGCACTAGCGTCTTTGAGGCCTTATATTGCCAAAAAATCTTATCTTTAAAGTATTCCAACTTATTCGCAAACATACATGATTTAAAAAAAGCCTTATTTTGAAGGCTGTGCAATTTTTAACGTAATTGTCGATTTATATTTAATGCACGTACTATAAACCAGTAATCATCTGCTTTGAATGCCTTTACAAAAATCATAATAATTGATCAAGCAAACGACAGAAATATATTCAACAATTCATTGCTTAAATTGGCTACAAGACATAAGCTGACAATGATTAAAAGTTTCATATCAATTCTTAATGAAATTTTCGAAAGTTAATTTATGTTAAAACTCCTAACACTCTTCCTCAAAACTTCCAATTTAAGCCACAAATTGTATAAAATTTCCATATTTCTATTTATCTTGGTCTTTCGTAGGCCGCTTACGACTTTGGCCAGAAACATTTTGTGGCTTCTGACCAGTCGAGTTCCAAACATTTCGCAATCTAACAGTACATGACTTTAAAAGCCAAGCCCTTAACATTTTGAAGGCTGTGCACTTTTTACACCCGATACACTTTGTGTCGAGCATATATTTGATTTGTACGTACGTATGTTAAACAGAACCAGTCGCGATGGACCATACAAAAAACTTATTATAATATTGAAGGAGTTGAGCTAAACTTCATGAAGTTTGGTAAGCGTGCTCATGGGAACATAGTAAGAACGAGTTCGAATTCAGATCGGAACAATTTAAAGGGTGATCTAGCTCCAGTGGTTTCATACAAATCTACGAAATCGAGTTATTGAGGCTTTAAAATATCAAGTTTTTTCAGATGGGGAATATGCATTTTAAACGGATAGACCTCATATTATTTGAGCTTATTTTTAAGCTTCCGATTAAATTTTCTAAAATTGAAAACTGGGCGTGGCAAGAGAAAGGTTTTCATACAGAAATTGAACAAAAATCGGAGTATGAGGCAATTAATGGCTTTAAAAATATCCAGAATTCCTTGTTTTAATGGTGGTGATCTTGGGGCGTGTTTTAAAAAATATTCAAATACACATGTCTGTGTCGGGTATTGTATGGCCAGGCTTGCCTGACTATAACACCCTTACTTGTTGTAATTAAAATCATTTTGCAGCGTTTCCCCGTCTGTAAGTACTGTAACAAGTTGGTGGAAGCTGTTCGACTCAGAACTTAACTCATACTTACTTACATACTGATAAGGCCAGCTTTGACCAATACCATTCGGCATGGTCTCTCACGGAGCTACCATCGCTAGAAGTACAGCAGCAGCCTTATGTTTTCACTATGCGAAAGTGTATTTTCTAAATAAATCGTCAACAATTTCATTAAATGGGTATCATATTAAATTTAATGACGCAACAGTATATCAGTTCTGTTGCTGCTACTGCTTTGGCGCAGCTTTACTCACTGGACAGCGAAAAAGGCTTTTAACACGTCGAACTTTGGGCTGTCATTTTGGAATTTCTATTTCCCCTTACCATGGCCAGTGAAAAATCGTTTTTGTTAGTTGTCTGTTTTATTACAAAATTTTCGATTAAAAAGTGAAAATAAATGCAAACAATTTTCCGTTCAGTATATTTATGCCTTAAGCCATGCACTGATAGTGAAGATCTTTAACTGACTTTTGAAAAAAATACCGAAGTTATTCATGCTTCAGCAGTTAAAAATCAAATAATAGAGAATTCAGCAATAGTTCTAAGCAAAAGAAGAGGAAGATTTTCTCAGTGCAAATAAAGAAGGTATCGAACTTGTTTTTTTTTTTTGCTTAAATCACAAGAAATGTTGCAATTCATCCTTTTGCTTTTGAGCTCCTATATGTGTCTTGCGTTGGTCCTTTCCTAAAATAGAAATGAACCTTATTTGCTCAAGCGTATTTAGACCGACTTACTTACTTGCTTATTTACATAACTGGAAGAGAAGAATATCAGGGTTATTATATAAGCGCAGCATGGCACAGGCATCCGTTCCTCAGCAAGCGTATTATGCAAATCAAAGGAGCGTGAAATCAACTATCAGGAACGCTACTCGTAGAAGAGCAACCCTACGAAGTTGAACGCAGGCCTTTAACATTTTCTTAGTTGATAAAATTTTACTCAAATATTTAAAATTTTTCGAAGAAAAACTTATCAGTCAGTACATATTGCATATTGCATTTGTCGCATGGCCCTAGCATTACAGCATGAAGTCTTCTTGACATTCAATTAGCTAAAGAGGCTGAGTTTAAGGATTTCAACATTCTCTTCATCAAAACCTTAACCTTTTGGACAAAAGGACAACTATTCTATTGTAGTTAAGTAACAGAAATCGAATTAAGGATTCGATTTTCCAAACATTAATTTGCCAGCGTCTGCAGATGCCATCACCATCTAAATAGCCTCTCATCAGAAAAGCAATTGCATAGAAGCGCAAAAAAAAAACCACCACGGCTTTAAAACATCCTTGAAGAATAAGCGACTAATTTTTCTTTTCGTAAAAGATTGAAACTGCTAGATTGCTAAACAGACGCAGTAAGAAGGGAAAGAGTTTAAGAATTTTCAAAATCTTTTATGTCTTATTTTTACAAAAAATTTAATTTAATCAATGTTTTAAATTTAAAGTTTGATTATGAATAAGGGGGTAAATCTTTTAAAGTTAACGTCCCTTTTCAATGCTTTGAAGAAGTTGAATGAATCGGTTTACTTTAAAAATATTTATAACGCTTATGCTGCATCTTTTGTATCATAATTTAATTAATTTTATATATTACAAGATGCCCCAAATGAAATAATATTTATTTCGAAACAATTTATTCAGTGCAGCGATGTCTGCATGTGCGTGCACTTTTTTCATATTAATTCGAGTCATTTAAATGAAGACATCCCACTTTTTTAATGGTTTGAATGCATAAAATTTTCTGCAACACCTTTGCCATACATCGATGTGGTTTTCTGGTATCGCAATCGCTTTAAACACCATAATAAGGGTGCGATTTTAATAGCTTCATTATAGTCTTGCCGATATGAACACCTTCCAATCAGAATATTTTTACACTATTAAAACCTTGTTCCAATTTAATATAGTCCAGGAAAAGGTCAATTACTGAGCAGAAAACTTTTATGAAGCGAAAACATGCATCGGAAGATGAGTCGCTTATGGGAAGATTATGAAAATTACTTTTACAGGTGGCTAATTTGCAAAATGATGTGCAATGCTTTTGCATTGCTTTCCAAGTTAATGCGCACTAACAATGCATATTAAACAGCGGCTAAAAATGAGTTATTTATCATCTTAAATAATTGAACAGCGCAAGGGTTTTGATCATTATTTATTCAATATCAATATTAGGCCATTGATCTCAATCGAATAGAATTCCAATTGAATGGTATCTTTTCGTTTAATTTCTTCCAAACGACGCACAGTGATTTGAGCCCATAGGAAAGTTGCTAATAAATAGAAGGAGTGCTCCGATATTTATGAATTTCGGCACATATGTTATTTTGGGGTTGCTGATTCCTTTATTTTTCTCAGAAATCACGCTTTTAATTAAAAGTTTTAAGCTTTTTCGAAAATTCTGAAATATACTAATTTTAATTTTTTACGTAACGTTTTTGCTTTTTAAAACTGCCTTTTCTACTTCAACAGGTGGTTTAGTTGTAAAGATAAAGTTTTTTAAATGAGACCATTTCTGCGCTAACAAAACATCAATTGCATGAACGCAGCTATGTGTTGCTATAGATCGTCCACTTACATTTACATACGCTAAGTAAAAAAGCGATTTTAGTCCTATTTTAAAATGCGCGTATCTCGGATTGACTCGGGTGATAAATACAAATTCTTAAAGCTAATGAACCAAACTGCAAATAGTGTAAAAATTAGAGAGACGAATTTAGACGTATTTTAGAATTTGTCTACCAAAAATCGATGATTTTTAAAATGTTTCTTAAATTTTATCAGAATATAAGCTGCTATAAAACAAAAATAAAATTAAAATTAAAATGATTAATTTAGTGAATGCTTTCAAGCTTCAAAGCTTTAGTTAGATCTTCCATTTAAGAGTCATTTCTGATGCTACAATTTAAGGGTATGAATTGCAGTCAAAGGTAGTTCTAATACGCAAACCGAAATTTGACTCAATAGTCAGCCAATCCTTAAAAATTGCTCTGATGAGATCCCTGACGGCAGGTCGAAACGTACGTCGGCAATAGTCGCCTTTCTTAAGCATCGCTTGAAAATTAAATTTCATCAATTTCAAATAAATTAATTATTGTTCTTCTAGAAAAAAACTTTCGTTGCAGTAAAGAGTCACCAAAATGGGACCAAAAATGCAACAAAAAGGAATCTGTTGATTCGCTATATAAAGAGAAGTTTAGCTCATATACTCTCACAGTTATTGCAAAAAAACCCTTCTCTGTATGCACATGCATACAAAAACTTAATATAAAAATAAAAACTTTTTTCTAAAAATTTACAAAATTCCTTTTTATACCTTTTCCAAGGAAAGGGTATATTAAGTTTGGCACGGAGTATGTAACATACCAAAGGAGTCGCGATAGATATAGACATATATATATATTCTTGATCAGGGTTACAAGAGGAACGATCTAGCCATGTCCTGTCTGTCTGTCTGTCTGTCTGTCTGTCTGTCGTCTGTCTGTCTTCTGTCTGTCTGTCTGTCCGGTCACACTTTAGTTTTTCGTAATTTACTCCTAAGCCATGAAAGATATCATATTGAAATTCGGCATGGACTTGAACCAGGTAAATGTCCGAAAAACTGCATAAAAATTGTTTTCGTAGTCCCTCCTTGGGTTGTGGGAAGTGGTTCAGAAGTTTCAAAAATCACGATTTTTAAGGTTTTTCCTGGATAACTTTTTTACTATACATCCCAGCTTATTGAAATTTGGTGTGTGTATAGCTACTATGTAGACTTAAGCTTTCGCTGAAAAAAAATTGCGACATCGCTATAACTAGGTCATCATCCTACATATAAGAAAAAAACACTTTTTCTCTTATTCTCATATCTGTATACAAAAATGATTTTGTTTTGCTTCTTCCGATTGTGTATTTTGTCGCCAAATAAAGTCGTCACTTAAGGTTAAAATTTGACCATGACCACCATTCGCGAAATTCGCAAAAATTTGATTTTCACTATTTTGAATTGGGTATTTCGCAGCTTAACAAAATGTCCTCTAAGGGTTAAAAATTTATCAAGACTACCATTCGCGAAATTCGCAAAAAATTGATTTTCACTATTTTGAGTTGAGTATTTCGCAGCTAAACAAAAATGTCCTCTAAGGGTTAAAATTTGATCATGACCACCATTCGCGAAATTCGCAAAAATTTGATTTACACTATTTTGAATTGAGTATTTCGCAGCTAGACAAAATTGTCCTCTAACGGTTAAAATTTGACCATGACCACTATTCGCGAAATTTTTTTGCTTAATAATAATCTTGAGTTTTAGAAGCTAAATCGAAGTACAGATAAGGTATAAATAGATATCCAAGCTAGAACAACGAAAACGGCAAGAATATTCGTTAAGGTAATGTTTTAACATATTTTAGGCTGAGGAAAAGGTATGTGTGCAATCGGCTTTGCGATGTAAACTTCTTTAACTTGTTTTAAATTAAAAAATCCAATAAACGAACAAAAATTAGTTCAATATCTTAAAAAATGTATTTATTTTAATTTTTTTTTTGTTTCTGTTCAAAGTCGCACGACTGAGTTTGAAGAGACGTAGCGCCCGTATATATATAAATTTTGAAAAAATATTTTATGGAACTCGACATCATAATAGGCCTATTATGATGTCGATTTTAAAATCATAATGAAGCATATTATGACACTAGATTTGAGAAAGTATAAAATAGATATTTTCGATACAAGTGTCGAAATGAAGCTTTTTTTTGCACGAGTGGTAAATGTTGTAAAACGAGGCGCAGCCGAGTTGTACAATACCACGAGTGCGAAAAAAGCTGAGTTTCGACACGAGTGCCGAACAATATTTTAATGCAATAAGATTTCAAATTGGATTTTAACCTAAAATTTAAGAAAGCGTGTTTTTTGTTTGTTTGTTATTGTGAAGAAATTTTTTATTTTGATTTGACAGATTCATAATTTGAAATTCTTTATTATACAGCTTCGTAGTATGCTCTGCTTAGTTTTGCCTTGTATTTTTGAAATGCGTGCATTTTGAAATTTATTATTGCACGCCTTGCCTTGTATTTTTTGAAAAAGCGTGCGTTTTGAAATTTATTATTGCACGCCTTGAAATTCATTCTTAAAAAACCATGTAGTATGCCATGCTTTTTTGTTTGTATAAACAATTTTTTATACTTTCTCAAAACTAGTGTCATAATATGCTTCATTATGATTTTAAAATCGACATCATAATAGGCCTATTATGATGTCGAATTGCATAAAAAAAATTTTAAAACAAACAAAAAGCTTGGCATACTACCAGGGTTTGTAATGAATTTCAAAGCGTGCAATAATAAATTTCAAAACGCACGCATTTCAAAAAATACAAGGCAAGGTGTGCAATAATAAATTTCAAAATGCACGCATTTCAAAAAATACAAGGCAAAAAAAAAAGCACAGCATACTACGAAGTTGTATAATAAAGAATTTCAAATAATGAATCTGTCAAATAAAATAAAAAATTTTCTTCACAAAAAAAACGTTTTCTTAAATTTAGGTTAAAATTTAGTTTAAAATCTTATTGCATAAAATATTGTTCGGCACTCGTGTCGAAACTCAGCTTTTTTCGCACTCGTGGTATTGTAAAACTCGGCTGCGCCTCGTTTTACAACATTTACCACTCGTGCAAAAAAAAGCTTCATTTCGGCACTTGTATCGAAAATATCTATTATCTGAAGTATATCTTTTAAAACGCTTCTAAATCTGTTATGTTCCAACACCACAAAAATTTTGATTTATTTTTATGAAACAAATCACTGTGCGACGCAACGTTTCCCACTCAACTAAGACTGAATTCCATACGGTTATCAGATCACTGAAAGAACTATTCCTAAGACATTTACCTTTGCAAATAATTGAAGTTACAAAGGACTTTTTGTCAAAAGACTACGGCTTAAGAAATAATCATCAGTAGACTTCTGGGCTATTAGAAATAATTTAAAGAAATTTTCAACAGTCTTATGAAATCTATTGTTTTCATTGCCCTTAAATTGCTTTCAATTCGGCTGTTTTAAGTCTTCCCACTAATTTACACATTTCTATTGAACTGTTACTCATAAAAGCTTCAAACTCCTAATAAAGAGTAACTCGATTTACAAAAAATCGTTTTCACTTGTCAATAGTTTGAGGGTTAAAAATCAGATTTCCATTTCGGTAATTAAATTTATTCGCTAAATTATAAAACTAATAGGTGCTTGCAATATTTACAGTACAAAGGAATTAAGAAAAACGTTTATTATTTCCAAAGAACTCTTTCTATTTATCAATTAAGTTCATTTTAGCTCATAGTCTTCAACCAAGTATAAAATTTTTTGGAGATTTAAACAATCAATTGAAAGTCTTCAAGAGAGCTTAAGCCAGGTTTATTAAGTTTATATGAAAACTTTTGAAAATTTTAATATAGCAAAATTATTTGATTGAATTAAACTGGCATGAAGACTAAAAGATTATATTTCAAAATTAAAACTATCAAAGTTCTTAAACCTGAGTTAGTACGACCCTTTATGTTTAGATTTATTATTAAAACTATGGCCTCAGTGCGGCTAAGAATGGAAAACTCCATAAAAAATCAGAAAATTCCTGACAGAAATTTCACGCGGCATTTCTGACGGGTGGCCTCAGTTCAATAAAAAAGTAGGTATCTTACTATTTTAGTGATTTTTTTGCTTAAAAATTCACATCGAAACCCAGGATTTCCTAGCAGAAAAAATTGAGGTTCAACTGTTTCTCGCTGAAAATTGACAGTTGATGTCAAAATAGTGTGAAGGTGGTTTAATAATGCTTACAAATAAGTTTTCATTTCGCAATTTGAATTCCAATTAAAATTTAAGTCAGCTTTTTATGCCGTCTGGGCTGTTAAGAACACCTTTTTTTGATCGGCGAAATAGCCTAGAAACTTCAGCGGGTATTTATTACGTAACGTAAAGGCGAAGCCTTAAAGAATATATTTTTTATTTATAATAGTAATCTAAATGGATGCCATATATATATGCCTTCCGATTAAGTAGCTATGAAAAGAAAGTCCGTTTTTTTAGTGTCCTTTCGTATATTTCAAATGAATACTAAAAAACTTTGATCAAGCGTTCGGCGCACTTTCAAAAATTCTGAACCCCGAGGTATTTCTTACCCCTTACTTCATCATTCCTGATGATGAAGAAATTTACCATTACCATTAAAAGCCTCAAATTGGTAAAACCAATTTGAATTAAGTAGTAGGTAACAGGTGGCCCACGCAACTTAGATGTAGGTCATGTCAGTTCAAGTCGCTATACTGTTTTACAAAGCTGTAGTATTGAATTTGCCAGTTCCAGCAACTCAAACGTCCAACCAAGTGTGTTCACAAAAATATCATTTTAATAGCCCGTTATTGGTTGACCTATGAGTGATTTTTCTTAAAAACGATAAACCAACAAACAAAAACACGTTTGTAGGTCTTAAATTTCCAGTTACAGATGTTTATTGCCGCAAAATTAACTCTAAAAGGGGTTCTTACAAAAGATGTCCTTGACTTTTCACTGTGTGCAAAAAAAAAGCGAAATGCAAATATTTGCACCACTAAACCTTCCTCTTCGTCACAGTTTGAGTTCCTAATATGATGCATGAAGGACAGTTAGAACAATAACCATCATAAAATCCGTTCATTTTACTTTCAATAGACAAACGGCCTTTCGGCTTAGCTCTGAAAGCTGAATTTTTGCGTTGACGTTTTGTTCTCTCCTTCTCCCGGATTCTTGCATTGTCTGGAAGGCACTCTAAAGCCGAATTGATTTATGATGCTGATGCAAATAACAATTGAGTAACCCAAAATAGAGCGTTTTCCAGTTGTGATTAGAGACTGGTTTCGTTTAAATCCTTGCCATACAAAGCAAGACTCTGACATATAGAGAGGCAATTGAACGATGGCGGACTAACTTATATAACACATCTTATATTTCGTAAAAGAGCTAATATACAAAATCAAATGTACCTGTTCGACTTCACGTGAACACCTTACCAATGCCACAAAAAAAAAAATAAATAAAAAAAAAATTCTTAAGGCTCGTTTCTGTAGATTATTAATGATTGGCGATCAATTGAAAGATCGATCACTTAAGATGAAAAAACCTAAAGCGTTTGGGGCTCTCAAGTAAAATTGGCGTAAGAGAAATGATTGGTGGCTGTTTTGGTAGCATAGGGCGTTTAGTGCTAAATACCAATTCATCTATCATTTGCACTTCAGTTTGTGGAGTAATTGCTATAGCCGCTTGAACGCTTTTTTTCCACATCATTATTCAATACTTTTCACAGTTTTTATTTTCTTTCCTTTTTTTTCTCTCTTCTTTTCAACTTTGTTTTTGTTTTCACTTTAATAAATTTAATTGAATGAAGGGTTTAAGTTTTAGTCAATATTTCTCCTCAGGCATTGATTAAAATTATTAACGTCCGTATTAACTACTTAATCAAGAACTCTTTGTTAGCTTTACTTCAATCAACTTAAGGATATTAAAAAAATTCGTTTTGATTAAACTAATGCAAACTGCAGATTAAGGATTCAAATGATGGTAAGCAAAATAATAAGGATTAGTTAGAGATCACGAACCAAATAATAGGAACATTTAAACGTTTCAATCGATGCACCAAATATTTAATCGGGGCTCATAACATAAAATTATTTCATGCTACGTGAGATCGAAATTCTTTTCCTCAAAATATTTGTAGCTGCGGGACCCGTTTAAAAATATGTACATACTTTAAGCATCAACACATTATAGCGCTTCGTCGACAGATCGATGCTAGGAGCCTGATATCGAAAGTGATCTTTTAAAGCTAAGAACATTCATCAATATTTACCGATAATTAATTCTTTGCTGCAAAGTGAGTGTGAATTGCTGCTTGCAATACAATTTATCATTGTGGCACAAATAGGGTAAGCAAGCACAGCAAGCAAAGTAAGCCAGGTGATTGATCATCAAACAAAAATTCCATTTCCAACAAACATGATGATGACGCCTTCCATAAGATTATTTCGGTAAGAGCACAATTAGGCGTCTCTGCATTGCGGTGAAAAACTTAGGATGATAAACACAATTTTAAAATAAAAGAACAAAGCTTCAAAATGACAGCTTTTATTCAAAAAGCGAACTTTTTATTTCAGTTACTTCCTCGAATCTTGACCATATCGAAATCACATGTCAGCTGTGCAACGGCCCTCAGTACTGGTCAAATGAAAGTGATTTAGCACTCCTAACACACCATCAGCATTGTTTTTTAATTGAACACCAAAAGTTCTTAGACAAACTATGCTGTTAAGGGAGAAAATTTCTTTCTTTTCCTTTCATTTCAATATTGCACAAAATATCATTAATTTCACCGCACATAGACTTGAATTAATAACTGGAAGGTCGTTGCCACTGTTTAGCACCTCAACTTCCTAAAGAATATTCCTTCAATAAACTGGAACTACAAGTGAGCAATAAAAGTTGAAGTGGCTCATTTCGCAGTCCTGCCTGCTGCTTCCACAAGACGAAAAATTCCCTTCGTATTAATTAATTTTTAGTTCCTTGTTGCGATTTGTTATTAATGATGTTCAACAAAATGATTTTGAGCGTTTTTTGCGTTTTCATGTTCTCGATAACAGCTAGGATGTGGCCTGTCATTTTATGGTTGATAATCTGTGGATCCGAGTTGTGGTCTTGCATTCTTTCTTCGGTTTGGTTTGTGGAAGTTTTATTACTCTTATTCTTTTGTTTTTATTCGAAATTTAAAAACCAAAACGAATTCCTGTTACGGACATCGAGACGATGTTGTGTTTTATTCTCAGGTAAATAATTTATTTGATGAATTGAATTGATACTGTGGCCTGTTGGGGACCTCAATGCTGTTGTGTTTAGATAGCCGTCGTAAGCTTTCACAGTGTCTTGTGTTGTATAGGTTTAAGTAAATATCCTGTGTCATTTTTGCCTATTGTGTCGACTACTATAGGTTTGAGTGTGCTTTGCAGTCCCCTTTCCAACTACAGTCTATGGATGATATTGATTTTAAGACGATTACTCCAGAATTTATATTTGTATGCAGCACACATATACATAAACAATATCTTTGAAACTATAAAGATAATCCAGGACTTTTGAAAACACATTAGCCGCCGCTGTTATCTGATACCATGCGATTAAGAGCAAAAAAATCTTTGATATTTTGCACCGCTTGCTAAATTGCTAACAACTCTTTCAATAAAATCCGGCAGACTTTTAACTTTTTCAAAAAACAAATCGGAAATATGAGCAACCTTTAACAATTATATATACATACTTATATGACTTGCAGTTTGAACTGGAAATAAGTGAGACTGTGAGGAAGAAATTTTCTACATAGTTAGTCCATGCGATACCTTAATGTCGACCAAAAGTTTTTGGTTGCCAAGTCGAATTTCTGACAAATTTCATTAGCATTTCCAAATATTTAAATTACAAAAAACTCAAACTTTTCATAAATACATTCATTGATTTCTTTTTTTTTTGGAGCGGGAGAATTTTCATGGAAAAATATTTGATGAGGTATCAGAATGAGGGTTGTTGCTCCAATCTAGATGGCATATGTCGAGTTGAATTTCTGCCAAAAAAAATTTAAGAATCTTGACTATACATTTTCCGTAAGGGCTTCGCTGGCTGGGTTCAACCCCATTCCCAGCGTTTCTTTGCGATGCACTTCTAACCATTACACCATGAAATGGAGAACAAAAATGTCTGACATTGACAAATGCCATCCGTCATTGCGAACATAAGATTGATATAGATTGGAATGTGACACAAAAATACTCGGCACTCACTACAGATGCCAGCACCACGAACAACCACTACAACGTTTTGCAGAAACCATAGTGGAAGGGCAAGCATGGAGACACGTCGAATACGCACAATGGTGCGTAGATGGCATTAAGCGTTGAGCGTTGCTGACGAACAGTCGACGTCTGTCCGTCAAGTCACCCTTGAGGTGACAGTGCTCGCATTTCACCAAACAAAATTCAGTGGAGAGGGTACAAAACTCCCTTGAGTTGCTGTGAATGCGTTCCTAAAAAAACAAAGCCCTGCTACATAAATTCATGATTGACAAGAAAAAAATGCCCTGGCACTTGTGTGAGTACTGTGACACATAATAATGGCGGATTTTCTCTTTCTTATTTCTTGTTTCTTATTTCTTATATTCATCTGATTATAGTTCACATTGTTTTTTTTTTTTTTTTGTTGTTTTTTGCATTAGCAGAAAAGACTCAATAGATCTTTTTGGGCAAGAAGTATAAATTCAGCAAAGGAAGCATTAGAGTTCTGGAATTCGTAAGTATTTGAGCTCATTTCCGCTGCTAAGAAAAAAATTGAAAACAAAAAATTCATCGAATATACGGCTGTTTGGAGTACCGTAAAACTATTACATCTTTTTAAGTAACAACAACTCAACGCGATACCCCGCAACATAATAAAGTGCTAATTATTTTACGGTTTTCAAAACTTGAAATTTTCGCAGGCACGTTCTCCACACCACATCGTCATTCAAGATAGGAATCAACTTTCCAGCATCCGTAGTACATCCCCTTCGCCCTATTGTACACAAAATCGCGCACACCCACATTCATCCTTTCAAGCCATCCATGCTCATTTCCTTTGTAACTATAATGAAACTTCCTGCTACCACTGGGGCGTACTTGCGCTGTAGCAGCCCGGCTATCATCATCACTGCCAACTAAGTATTGACGATGTTGCTGCTTTGCAGACTAATGGGATGCCATCAGTTGCAATAGCATTCAGATTAAGCTACGAATGAAGTCGGCGCGGTGATAAAAGCATTAATCTCCAAAAAAGGGAGACACGAACCCACCGGCCCCCTTTCCTTTTGAGCATGAGATATATGTACCTATGTATACTTTTCAACTGAAGTCCAATATGAAAGTTTTTTATAAAATCGGACGAGGAGAAAATTTTTTATATAACAATTCGAAAATGCTTTCTTGTTAGCCGGTGAACTTAGAACTTCTTCTAAATGCGATGGATTTTGGGATCTCTAGACTAAAAAAGAAGAATCTGCTGCGATTAAATTTTTATGATACTAGTATAATTTTGGTTTCACAGCAAATATTGGCTACGATCAAAAGACTCTAAAAAATACTTCGAATTTAGATTCAAATCAAATTCGAGGTCAAAAAGTATTGATTCGTTGAGTTGTTGTAGAGTATATTCGAGTTCAGTAACATCCAATACCGGTTAAGATTAACTCCATTTCTACAAAAGTTCTTCCTCAGAATTTCACATCGAACCAGCTTATGGGTATTCGTCCCATCAATGTGAGTTCTTGTAATTATTTGCGTAATCTTTCGACTTTAATTCCAAACTAAGATTAAAAATAGGGCAGATTTGTGTATTATTCGAACCCCACATTCCACGTAGAAGATTAGATTTTACAACAAATCAAAACTGAAGTGCAAAAATAGTACCCCTAGCAATCAAATTATTTGAGTATACGATTTAAAAAGTAATATTGAGAATCTAAGAAGTTTTTCTTGGTCCTTTCAACGCTATTATTCGGTTATTCCTTAGTGTTTTCATTACGAAGAGTAACTCCGGTTGTTTGCTTGAGTCTCTGTATTAAACACACAATCTTCCTTTCTATGCCTTTTCCTATCCCTGCTAGTGCTGCTTGTGTTTTCTCCCCAGGCTTTTTCTATGATGGCATTTCCTTTGGAAGTTGTGTATGTCATAGATTAATGACAGCAATTCATCAAATTGACTCGATGGACACGAATGCAATCGAATTTATACAATCCAAATGGGGATTATTTTTGTACATAGTAGGAAGAAATCTTTGCTTAAATTCTAGATGTTAAAAACGAAATTGTATGCACTTCCAGCAAATTCATCGGAATTGATTTCGCCAGGAATCTCTGAAAATATTCTATAATTTACCGTACTCGGACTGGAAACATATTGCTTCATTAAACTATGTAGATATGTGTACCTACGTATGGATTTGGAGGTAAATAAAATAATTTAATTTGTTTTATCTTGCCTAGGCGTTGAAATGTATAGGACTCTTTTGAAGAATCCTAAGCTTCATTTTAAGGCATACGCATTCACGTGTACGCAATGGAAGCTTTTCCTCAATCTTATGACATTCTTGAGTTGGTAACTAAAGGTAATATTAGATGCACTACGAATCGCTTACGACCTTAAGAAAGTCATTAGGATGATTCCTTTTTCACGGCAAGTTAAAAAAATATCGAGATTTGGTACACGACTTTGAATGAAATTATAACCTACCCTTAAGATATTAGACAATACCATAAAACTGTACAAAATCGGATTTCTGAGGCTTTGTCTGATTCTTTTTTCCAACTTCTTAATTTAATAAACTATGAAACTATTTTGTTGCATTATTAAAAATAATTTATTTTTTACTAGCGGTTGTTTTGACAGAAGAATTTTTAGACCCATGCCACAAAGGAGCCCTACAAATAATAAGAAAAAACTAAAAATAAAAATAAAAACGGAGCTTTCTATGCCTTAACTTTAAAAGAGTAAAAGAGGGAGCACAACCACCTGTAATGAATTTACCACATATATCTGGCTATAATCACAAGTCCAATGATCAAAATATCAGGCGAAAGGAAACTGTTTGTAAACGAACGTAATTACTCTCTTCTCAGAATGATAAACGTTCAAAGTATAAAGGAAAATTTGCGGAGGAGAACCATAGAATCTGAAATCATATGAAATTTAAAAAAAAAAAATTTTTTTCACAAAAAGTCTAGGTCCGTTTTCAATCAAAGATACAAATATCGCGTTTTCCAACTCAGTGCAACGTTTCACTTTACAGTACCTATTGTACCTATGCATATCCATTACCCAAAGGAGCCATTTCAAATCTCTTTCCATATACCATATTATTGATCAATTCATATAAACATAACCGTTGGAATGAAGACAACTTTGAAATAAGAAATCAGTTATTTCCACAAACCAGAAATCGCGCTTCACTTTTAAGATCTTTATTTTTTCCGAAACCGACACGCAACCATTGTCAACTTAAGGTATGCACTTTGTCTTTCCAGACCAAAACAGAAAACGAAAGAAATCCACACATGTATGTATATTAAATTGATCAAGGTAAGATCCCAACGCGGCAACTCTTACGTTGAACCGATTCTTGCTTACTTGAGATCGCGCGTTCCCCACACACATCTTTCAGGCGCTCCAAACCCATGTGCACCCCCAGTCTCAACAAGATTTTTTAATTTCCTACACAAGGTTCCATAGACAGGCACATTAATAATAATTTCTGTATTTCAGCTTTTGTTTTCGGGATGTTGCACATTAACGTTTCCATGTCTACAAGATTACGCACGGTTTGAATACGCTCAGCAAAGGGCAATATACATGAAACAAATGTTTGCACAAACTTTGTTTTCTCAAAAACGAAAACAGACCCATAGAAAAACAGAATTTTGTATCGTGTGTGTTACTTATAATGCTCAATGTTAATTGTCCGCCGAATGAGAGAGCATAGAGACAGAAAACTGGCTTTTGAATATGAGATGGTAAAATCACGTACATTCAAACATGAGTTTATCGAACTGTGTCATTCAATTGAGATGTTGAAAACAAAAGTTACTTACACATGTTACAAACGCAGTAAGGAAGGGTGCTGTGATCGGGCGAGTCTGACAATGTCATACATATTGCACACAAATAAATATATTCAATCGGATTGCAAGCGAACACAATATTTTTGGCAAAACGGGCTCACAGACCATATAACTTCTGTGATCACGAACGAACCTTAAATGGCAACTTTCATTCGACGCCTTATTGGATTATGGATAAAATGGACCTTCCTTTTGCCACACCTACTTTGGAAATATCATTGAAAAATTTAGATTTGAGAGCACTTTTGGTGTTTATTTAGTGTTTACCCCGGCCACAGCTGATCAAACTCCTAACTAATGAATTAATTCCCACTAATCGAAGTGATGTACTTGTTTTTTTTTTCAGTCTATACAAGGAAGTAAAATCTGGTAAAACACATTGTACAGAAGTTTTGCTATATAAGAAACTCGTTCATAAGAAAAAACCGCTTTTAAGAAAGGAAGCTCATTGCACCAAGTCCAATTATATGAAACTCTGTACAAAAATGTTTGTATATAAAAAAATTTTATGTAAGAAGACCCCGCCTTTAAGAAACTGTTTACCATATATTATATATATGCTGTTTACCAAAACCAAAGACTCTTTTTGTATAGAAAAATTTTTTATATAAGAAAAAGTTTTATATAAGAAAAAATCTATATATATAAAATAATGTTGCGAAATGTGTTTGTGTTGAACTTTCTCGGCACTGGCTGAACCGATTTGCATGCAGTTTTTTTTGTTTGAAAGGTGAAGTCTGCCTGAATGTTTTAAGCTGTATGCGACATTGGTGCGTGTGCGACATTGGTGCGTGTGTCGTGAGATATCAGCATTTTTGTGAGTTGTAAGAATTGATAGATAGAAAGATTGATAGATTGATTGATTGACAGATTGATAGATTGATTGATTGATATATTAACAGATTGATAGATTGAAGGATTGACAGATTGATAGATTGATAGATTGAAAAATTGATAAATAAACAGATTGACAGAATGATAGATTGATAGAATGACATATTGATAGGTTGATAGATTGAAAGGTTGCTAAATTGACAGATTGACAGATTGATAGATTGATAGAATGACAGATTGATAGTAATGGATAAATATATTGAAAGGTTGATAGATTGACATATTGATAGAATGTCAGATTGATAGATTGATGGATAGATGTATTGAAAGATTGATTGATTGACAGATTGATAGGTTGAAAGATTGATGATAGATGGATAGATAGATGGATAGATCAATAGAGAGATGGATAGATAGATAACACCTATTCCCTACATTAAATGGGGGAATAATTTTACCGAGATTGCACTGCAGTCGGTATCTAGGTTATTTAAAATGAAAAAGCAGCAAAGTAGGCTTGAGCAAAAAATACGAATCCACCAAGCTATTTAAAATTTTAATGTAACAAACTTTCAAATCATAAAAAAAAAATTTATTTTTATTTAAATCGGGAGTAAGCGCATTTCAGTGAATATTAAGTGTATTATATTCACAGTTAAGTACATAAAACAATGCCACGTTTCCGTGGGCGAGGGGGAAATATTGGTCGATAGTAGTTTAAGTAAAAATTTATAGCATAATGTTTAAATTTCACACAAAGAATGAATAAAAACCTAGAGTATTTAAAAACATACTACTTTACCACTTTTATTACTTTTGCCCAATATCAACCTGTACCGGGAGAGGAAACGAGCGCGGGTCATACGAAGCTGGCGCGAAGGCTCGCGGAGCGAGCCTTGGTGCCAGCTAGTGTTCTTATAAACGGGTTATTATATAAGAAAGAATTCTCTTATAAACGGTTTTTTTTATAGAAGAACGACTTTACTTAAAAATCGGGTTTTTTTTAAATAAGAAAGAATTTTCTTATAAATGGATTTCTATATAAGAAAATACCGGATAAAAGAAAGAAATTTCTTGGCAAAATCTACTTTCCTATATAGCGAAACTACTGTATTGGGTCTGTGCGATTTTGTGTAACACCCAGAACCAATCGAGATAGACCATACAAATTGTTTTTAGAAATACTCATCGTACCCAGGATATTCGACTCAGTCATCCGTCTGTGCGTCTTTCGGTCTGGGTGTTTGTCGGATCTTATCGAAGAAGTTGTGCTGCCTTGACCAAACTTAGTATGCGTACCCTGACTTCTAGTGTCTGTATTGAAAATCATAAACAATTTTCTCGAACCTGACATTTTTCGCGATATTTTGATGGAATTTGATTGATTTCATATGAAGTCCATCCGATGGATACTTTTGAAGTTATGTTCAGCAGGGCTCTGTGGCCATTTGCTTTGAACGGTAAATAAATTTGTTTTGGCCGTTCTTCTTTTATGGGTATTTTAGAAAATTGTTTTGTCATTTTAAAAATTATGTTGAAATTTCAATTATGTCCGTGGTTAGTTCAACAATTCAAATTTAAATCCATTTTTGAAAATTATCATATCAATTCAACCTGAAATATGGTTGATTCAAAGGGAAAAATCTTTATTTTTTCCAACAAGAAAAATTGTTAAAATTAAAATTATTCCTTATTGAAGCCGTTTTTTATAATTTTCCTTTTGAATTAACTACTTTTCTGATTGATTTTTTTTTCTCTGTGTAACACGTGAAATTCAAATGGGACTTTTAATCAATGTGTCATTTGGAACTCTTTTACGTCTGTTTTGAAAACCATAGGAACTGCATTTTTCGATATGTTTGACTGAGGTTTGAAATTGAAGTCTTTGTTAAAGGGAACGTACCAAACGGATCGAGTGGATATATGAAGATTCTTTGTAACTTAATGAAGACAATCATGGGGCCCAGTTCCGGGCCATATTAAGTATAATTATAAGATTTTGAACTCTTTATAAGGTAACCCTCCATTGAAGACATCCAGGCATATGGAATCAGTTTCAATCAACTACGCTTTTGATTGTAATTTCTTCTATATATTTGTATGTGTTAAATGTTTGCAGGAATTCCTGCACTATTGGAAATCAGGCTTTAATTATAAAAGGATTGTTCTGGAATTGTTAACTAAATTTTGGATTTGTTGACATTTATGGCTTGAAAGAGCAATTTGGGCGATAATTTGAAAAGGTGTTTTATTGGATTTTCCTATATCTAGATTTATCCGAAAATTATGACGCAATTGTGCTATAGCACCTTTGGAGGTTTTCATATCCCAGAACTGTGTAAATGTTAAAAATATGTAAATGCAAGCGATCTGTACTGTTTCATTGGGTCATAGTGAAAAATATAAAAATACGAATATTTTTGCCATAAAAAAACTCGAGAGACTTCAATACATAATCTTTCACCATGTTAAAGTAAAAGAAGCTGCAATAAGTAGCAATTCAATCAAACCCATACAAAAATTGAATACAGGCAAGGAAGATAATGCGAAATTTTCGGCCACGGTCCGTAGAATTACGGTCCACTGGCAAAGAACGCTTATGCGACTTATGTCTGTATGCTAGTTTGTTTCATGCTTAAAAAAGTTAAAAGGTTTATTTGAAAGATTTCTTTCAGATCAAAATGACCACACAAAGCAGCAAGAAGCTTTTGACAAATCGTTTAATCGGACAATGATACATTTCATCATATTCGAGCAATAAGAATTTCGGATGAAAGTATCTCAGCCAACTTATGTTTCAGGTTTTACGTCCCGCAAGTGTACGAAATGTTAATGGAAAAATCTTACGAAAAAGGACCAAAAAGGATTCTTTTGTGCTCCAGCATTCGCAATGATAGATTGTTCAAGTCCCACGAGCATTTCACGGAATGAGTTGGCCATAGGCAAGCGGCCAAACGGACATTCCAGGCTGAAATTTGAATTGAACGAAAAGTTTATCGGCGCTAGTACGCAATCGCCTTTTTAGAGTAACTTTGATGGAACGAATTGTTTGGAGAAACTTGACGTATTATTCCATCCTACAATGGCTTGGGACTTATTTCTTTCTGATTTACGTAATCAACCCCGCTTTTTCACCTCACCCAATTGTGCCAACGACAGAAACAAATAACCAACGGTCATTTCAATGAAATGTGCTTCTCAACAGAATCCCTGTTTCGCTTCAACGATTCCATAGCATTCACTCCGCCCTTAGTTTGTAGGAGCGACGATATCAATGCACACTGAAGGAAATATAACCGGTAGAAAAGTATTAATTGCCTACAACGCACGTTGCCAAGCAATGAGCTGTGTTTTCCAAAAGGACAGGTAATGTGATTATGTGCTTTAGACGAACAAAAGATTAGGGTAAGTTACATTTTCGTTTAGGTTGACTTTGCATCCATTATGATTGTTTAAATGTTTCATTGTGTGAAATTTAAGGATCTCCTCTTTTCTCGTTACCAATTAAACAGACCGACAATGGTATTGGTATGAACAAAACAGGTTAAGGGAAAACAGGTAGTTTCCATTTCACACTCGTAACGTTTTTTTTTTTTTTTTGCAGTTACCTATATATAAAAATTAAATCAGAAATTTGAGAAACATTCCATCGACTACATGAATAAAATAAATTCGGAATTTAAAATTGATATTGTATAATATATAATCTTAAAAGTTCTTATATGTATGTGACCGACAGGCAATTGAACTTGTTGTCAAGATAGTTGTGGGTTCATTAACTATTAATGAATCAAAATGCCCCTTAACAGATTCACTTCAACAAGATCAACAACAGCAAACATCAATAAGTTTAAAAGATAAGGAAAAATATCGAAATTATATTGTGAAAAGTGAATTTAATGGCGGAACAAATATTCGTAATTTGTTATAAATCCAAACACTTCGGAGTACTCAGAATTATGCGTCCGAAATAAATCTGAAATATATAGAAAATATGAGGCTTATATTTATGAGTCCGAAATGAGTCAGATATATGAAGAAAATAAGAAAAAAAAAACGTTATATTCAATTTGACTGTCGATGTCGATTGGGGAGCACATGACTAGAAAGCGAGTGTTTCGAGGTTCAAATTCGAAACAGAGGCGAGAAATAAAATTGAAAAAAAAAAATAATAATTTAAATTGTTAATACCTACGTTAAAACCGAGACATACATAGGTGTGTATCTATCAATAAATTTTTTTTAAAGCATACGGTTACTGTCGACCTTCGTGGCGTAGTTGGTTGAGATGCCAATTTACAAGCTGTGTCGTTTTTTTGCTTCTGTTTTCCTATTTTTGGTGGTATCACAACGGGCCTATGTGAGGTCTATATGTGTCACCCTCGGGGGCACCCATACCAACCAACCAACCAATATAAATATAACTTAAATTTTAATAACTTAAATATCGGAACTATACATATTGTTCTTGAATAGTACTTTTTCATACTTTAATATAACGTGTTACAGTCGATTCGCGAAGGTTGAGTGCCATATTTATCAGACTGTCTAATATTTTTGCGTTGTTCCTTCTATGTATAATCGATGTAGTGTCTATATTGTAGGCACCATCAAATCGTTATATACTTATTTTGAGTTTTCAACTTAAGAGTGCGACTAAATGGGTGATGTAAACTTTCTAATAGACTCCATTGATTTCTTTTAAAAGGGCGCATTGTTATTCACAGTCCTCTTTGATTTTGGAGCAGAACAAAAATTTCAAAAGAAAAATGGTTGAGTTAACAACATTTTTGGTTGATTTGAAAGGCAATAGATATGTTTAATTACATTTCTTCACGTTCGGTATAATTCTCATTTATTTTATAAAATAGGACATATAAGATATGTAATCGTCTTAGAACTTTTTAAGCATTGCGAAAGCAATCACGACAGCGGAGTGACCAAATCGGATGAAGTCCATCCGATGGAAATTTTTTGGGGCTATGTTCAGCAGAGGGCTCTGTGGCCATTTGCTTTGAACGTTAAATGAATTTTTTTTCACGATATTGAAAACATTGAGTTTTCATACGATGTATCAATTTTTTCGAAAGAATATTGATCGGATATTTTCATATTTTTTATTCTTAAAGCAATATAGTTTTGATAAAATTGTTTCTATTAAGCTTATTACTATTCACATGATATCAATAATTCAAGCAAAGAAATCGACTACATATTTAGTTTTTAAAACAAAGTTTTCAAAATCATTTACCGAAAAGAATAAAGCTCCCTTGACCTGCAGTTCGGCTGATTACTCACGAGCAAGGGAAAGAAACATTACATTCAAGCGAATACCGTAAGATTTCTTGATTATGATACAATTGTTTTGTCGCTCAGCACCAATATGATTCAAAAATGGCAAAATTCCTGCTCTGTAAATTTTGAAGTTAGAAATTTTGTAAAAATTGCTTTATGTTCTTTGCTTGTTTCCCGTTTGATTACAGTTTAAATCAAAAAGAATAAAGTTAGAGATTTTAAAATGACTTAAAACATTCGAAGCGATGATCATGTGTATTTAGAACATGATATAAACAAAAATCGGGCTTCAAAAATTGATGTATCGTTTGCTCCTAACAAATTTCCTTTTAAATAACAATGATCCATTATAAGGGAATCATTCTGTCTGTACGTTATCCAAATTTTTAATTTTGGGACATATGATTCTATAATGATTCTTAATTAAGTACGATGTGACTAATTTGACAGATTAATAAGATGGATATTTTAGAATTTAATCAATTTTATTTGAAAGTAAAGACTCGATCATAAGGAAATTCCTTAATTATTTAAAGGCGTTATTTAAATTTTTAGCCTTTAAGAAGGGATATTTAAAATTGCTCCCTACAAGAAGTTAAAAATTTTTATATTATTAAAAAATTATTTATGATTTTCATTAAAAACCCAAAAATTGGTTTGAAAATTTTAAAAAATTTATAGCCTTTGGACTTAGGTTTTAATAAAAATTTTTAAATAACTGTCTAAGGTTCAAAGTAAAAAATTTTTACAAAAGATTTGACCTAAATTTAAAATTAATTTGAATTTAAATTTTTATTAAAATTTTTTCCGGGTTATTTTTGCATTTTTAAACAAGGTGTTTCAAAAATACCTTGCTCAAATAAAAAATTGGCTGTTCGTTTATTTTAAAACTTGTTTCCAAAACATTTATCACGGGGGCTATACTTTGATTTCATATCCAAATGTAATTAAAAATAAAATGGAACTTGTAAATTGATATGTAAAATATAAAATCAAATTTTCAAAAAATCAAGATTGAATTATCTTCGGTTAAATTAAAAAGTGAATAAGAGCATTCAATAACCTACAAAAATAATCAGAAGAGATAATCAAATTCGGAGGTCGTAAATTAGGTCATGCAAAAATTTGGATTAATGCGAACTATTTTCATCTTAAAATAAAGTTTTGAAAGATTTCTTCGATCAAATCAAAAAAAATTTAATCGTTTTTATGACATGATACATTTCATCATATCAGCAATAAAATTCGATAAATATTCGCAATTTTTAGGTTCGCCGCAAGTGGTCAAATAATGGAAATCTTAAAAAGGACCAAAAAGATTTTTGTAATCGCAATAAATGTCAACAACGGTATTTCGGAATATTGCTAGCAACGAACGGACATTCGGCTGAAATTTGAATTGAAGAAATTTTGGTTAGTCAATTGGTACTTGAGGAAATTTTGGGAAAATTGATACACCTACAATTGACTATTTTCTGATTATAATAACCCGATTTTTCATCAATTTGCCAACAAAACAAAACGTATTTAATAAATGGTTCTCGAATCTGTTTGCTTTAGTCAGCATTACCCCTTTTAAAAGGACTGATATCAATTTGAGAAATAACGTTAAAAGTTTAATGGTATACAATGCCAGCTGAGCTGTTTTTAAAGGCAAATGGTTATCTTACAACAAAATATAATTACATTTTTATTAAATTTTTCTAGTATTTTTAAATTTAAATGATGGAGCCATATCACTAAGGCCCGAAATGTTTGGCTTTTACGGGTTAACCATTTTTTAAGAATTTATTCACAGTTTTGATTTTAGAACAAAATTTAAAAAATTGGATTTAAATTTTTGTTTTTAAAGCAATAAGTTTAATAATTTTCCTGGATATTTATTTTTAAGATAGGTTTAATTTAATTTAAACTTTAAGCATAAAGAACAACAGGAACCAAAGTGAAGTATGGAAATTTTTTTGTTCGAAGTTGGAAATTTGAATTTTAATTAATTTTTCTCGTAAACATTATTCCACAATGTCAATTTTGAAAGAATTGACGATTTTAATTTTATAAAGCAATATTTTTAAAATGTTATTAATTATTATAATTGACCTCTGTTCAGGTTATTTTATGGGTGTGTAAACCGACTTCGAGATACCTACAAAATTATGAAAGATCAGTTAATAGATTTTTTTGTTTCTGCTGTACCGTCTGATCTGTTGTATACAGTTATCTTGATCGAAGGATGTTGAGCTATCTTGACAAAATTTGTTAGTATGCGTGTCTCACGTGAGACATTGAGTAAGAACAAGTTCGAGAATGGACCCGATTGGACTGTTTTCTATTGGTGGTACCTCCAAGTACTAGGGTCTAGTTATGAAAATCACAAAAAACTGCTCTAAAACCTTGAGTTTTTCAAGATATTTTGATGAAACTTGGTATTTGAACATGTTTAAAGGCAAGTAATATGATTTCAAAACATTTGAAAAGTGGCCGTGGCATAAGGGCGTTTTTCGAAAATTGTCTCCCACACCCGAAATACAAATGGGACTTAAACGAAAGTTGGCACGTATGCTTCCTTGATAGCCAGTAACGTCCTCCCCAAAACTTTTTTCGATAGAACCATTATTAAGGGTACCTCTAGTACTAGGGTCTGTCACAAAAATCCCAAAATGCCTCAAAAGCGGACTATATTGAAAGATTTCAATGAAACTTAGATTTCAAGCGTATATATAAGGGTCCGATTAGAATCTCAAAAAAATTGAAAAATTGGGCGTGGCAAATGGGCGGTTTTTTTTAAAGAAATTTAACAAAAGTCGGTATATGGGCCCAATATGTCCTTCAAACAGTCCTCTTGATATTAAAAATTATTCGAACATAAGTGTCTGTGTCGGGTATTCTATTGTCAGGCTCGCCTGACTATAACACCCTTACTTGTTACTATTCACATGATATCAATAATTCAAGCAAAGAAATCGACTACATATTTAGTTTTTAAAACAAAATTTTCAAAATCATTTACCGAAAAGAATAAAGCTCCCTTGACCTGCAGTTCGGCTGATTACTCACGAGCAAGGGAAAGAAACATAACTTTCAAGCGAATACCGTAAGATTTCTTGATTATGGTACAATTGTTTTGTCGCGCAGCAACAATATGATTCAAAAATGGCAAAATTCCTGCTCTTTAAATTTTGAAGTTAGAAATTTTGTAAAAATTGCTTTATGTTCTTTGCTCGTTTCCCGTTTGATTACAGTTTAAATCAAAAAGAATAAAGTTAGAGATTTTAAAACATCGACGTTAAAACATCGGTCGTGAAGAACGATGTATCGATGTGTATTTATGTAACATCGATATTGAATATCAAAATATCGAGGCTTCCAAAACATTGATGTATCGTTTGCATCCCTTATCAGAATGTTCGCTGGGTTAAAACTAACACACATGCACTCCATTTAAAACTAAGGAGAAAAAAATCATTTTCTATCTGATAGTTACTCCAAATTATATTTTTTGGGTACATATGTATATATATATATTGACCTATCTTACATTAAGTTTACGATTGCTTGACTAATTTTAGACAAGACTTTTAATACAGTGGTATATTTTGCCAATTTATTGCACATTTTTATGTTAACAGTAAAGACTCGATCACTAACGGAAATTTCCATTTTCATAGTTCTAAAAACTTATTTATATGTAGACCTCATTAATGAATGTTCCATGTTAGAGAATTATTCCTCTTCCTTCAGTACAAAAATTCTAATAGGAAGAACTTTTTTTTACATACATATATCGATACATTTCAATGAAAATTGAAATTATATTGAAGCCTCCAATAAAACTTCCACAAATTTGAAATGGGCGATGTTCATAAAGCAATTGATCAGGGCTGGGCTTATGAGGCTTCTTTATGATCAATCAAATCTCAAGCATATTTTGTCTTAATGTTCGATGTCTCAGTTATACAAACATAGATGGAGCGATGGATTTGCGACTTGGAAGATGAGGATTTCTTTTAAATATATTTTAATAAAAAAATATTTTTTAAATACGTTGGTAATATTGGCACTAAACAGAATTTGTGAAATGCTTTCGAGAAAAAAATTAGCTTTGCTCAAATATTTTTAATATCCGCCTTGCATTCGTTATAGAAATATAATCGCCTAATGCTGCTGCTAAATTCATAGATACACCACGGAGACATCATAACCTCATGTTGCATTCAAGGCAAAAATAAATACAAATTTTATTTTTAGATTTTTTAAATCATTCACGCCAATGAACTCAAATTCAACAACGTTAAAATTTTTGAAAGTGTTTCCAAAGGAAAGACGATTTTGCCTTGCCCGAATAAAAATAATAAGAAAACGATTGTTTTTATAGAACGATTTTGGCTTCTGTTGAACGTGGAAAATGTGCATGTGACATTTTTTTTATTACAAAATCAGTGAATAAAATAAAATAAAATAAAATAAAATAAAATAGAATAAAATAAACAAAAATCACTTATCTCTTGAAGCAGTCGACTGCTGTTCAAAGCCTAACTTCGTCATCTACTTATGCCTGTCCGCTTCTTAGAGCGCGGGATTGTTTGGATCTTGTACGCAGCGCTGGGCGCTCTTTTGTAACAGTCTGATTTTGACATTGACGAATTTTCCGTCATTTGTCATTTAGGCTATAAAAAAAAGAGGGAAGAAAAAAGTATTCCCCTACCCTTCGTCGATATGCTCGTCAGTGTCATCAGCCGTCAGCGTTTTGCAAAGTCCAGTCAGCCACCGTTGTGCACCACATTCATGAATTAAAATTTGAATTAGATAAGCCCATAGGAAAGCCATGCGCACAGCAGGCCAAAAGAAATTAAGGAACGAAAGAGGACGTCATATAAAAGTATTTTTGTGCTTTTTTGTTTTCTTCCATTAACGTTTCTTACAAATGAAATACGGAAATCAAGCGAAAATATTTTGATTGAAAAATACTCTTGGTACGAAAAGGCAATAATATCTTATTGATTTTAACCCACATTTTTATAAATGTGTCTTATCACCCCTAGAAATTACAATAACGTAAGCCCACAAAACAAAAACAGCAAGTCTTTTATGTAATTTATGGTTTAATTTGCATATAATTCTGAGAAGATAAAGTGCTGAAGTAACTTTCAAATGTTTTTTTTTTCTTCTTGGTTCTTTAATGAAAATTCATGTAAGACTGATGATTTTAATATGATTAAATAAAAATAAATTAATCGAAAGAGCCTACCTTATAACACAAATTTTTGATTTTAGGTGCCGACTTAAGCTGGGATCCCGCTTTCTACGTAACGAACCGATTTTTGCCGCAATCAATGCCTCAATAGTCTGAACGCAATTTTTGGACTCTGATGCTGACAAGTGTGATGGTCCCCAAATGCGAGAAATTTCATCCGGCGGGTGGAATTAACGGTGAAAGTAACAATAGCAAAGAAAACCTTAAGTACATTTATAATATAAAAATTTTTAAATCTCACTTGGACTCAATTTTGCTATTGCAGTTTACGATGGTTGTAATGTTTCATATTAGAAAATCGAATTCAAACAGTTTTTGTTGTATGAAAAGGTCTAATTTGTTGGGTTCTCTTATGCTGCGATCATTTTTCATTCAGCGCTCATACATTCTTCGAATGAACTTTGTTAACAATACGCATAAACGCATAATTTTTTATATATGCTAAATATGCATTTATTAATTGCTCTGTCGGTTTACTCTTTTCCATCGTTTCTTTTGTTTCGCTCTTAACAGCTCAATTTATTTGGTTAGCACACCACATTAACATCGCAAGCTGAAACTCACAATCGAACCAAGACTGAACTGGGTTCGATTGTTTTTTATGATACTATTTAAGCCTTATCTTTTAACTCTTTCAATAGTGCAATCACAATTTACATTTGATAAAGATCTCATGAGGACTCTCTTCTTTTGCTTCAACGGATAAATGACCATCATTAACGAGTGACAACTTTTAGTTCTTGTGAAAATTGTTTCCAGTCGCAGTCGGAAAAGAATTATAAATTTACATGATAAAGCGTTTGACTATCATTATTTATCATTTCATTAACTCTCCGGAGCGGCAATCTGCTGCAAATTTTATTTCGATATAACGAAGTCCTGAAATTGAATCACGATTATATTCTAAAGTAGAACGAATTTCAATTTTAAAATAATACAAAATTTAGTATATATTTAAATATATCGATTTATGTACGGCAAAATGAGATATAAGTTTTAAGGTAAAATTACAAACTTTCTAATACGGTTTGAATAAAACGACTTTAAATGATCTTGTGATCGTTGGGATTTGCCATAAAAAATACCCATATGTGAAATGCTTAGTCCTCTTCCTACCTACCTGCTCTTCAGTTAATTTCCTCGAAGGCACCAGCGTAAAACCATCGACAATATACTCATGCAAGCAAACATTCAATGATCCGAAGCTCAGCGAAAAAGCTTAATGGCGTTTTAATAGTTTGATTAATGAAGGCACGCACCTTCTTAAGTAAAGTTTTTGCCGTTCGGCTTAATGATTGTTATTATTATTTCCATTTTTATATGTTTTTTTTTTTTGCATTAAGCTTTGTTTTTTCACAGCGGCTTCCAACTGTCTATGGCAGTCAAGCATATTTTTTGTACCATTGCAAGATCCGATTAAAGTGTCTTAGAAATCTGTGTATGTATGTATGGGAAGATTTTTATTTGATCTTTCATTTTAAAATTATAAGACTCAACGCTAACAGCAGAATGTGTTTGAAAATACGAGTATAAGTGGAAATAAGACAAATAAGAACACTTACATGAATTTCATTGAATCATTGAAATTAGTTTATATGTCATTGGATGTTACCTTCAGGCAGCATTCAGCATAGGTTTTTCAAAAAAGTTTTCTCTTCATTTATAATTTTTTTAGTTTCTACATAGGGACATATTTTAAGGAGAATCGACTCAAAATCTTGACAAAAGTAGCGAAACAAAACAACAGTTCCATTTCGGTGGATAATTCCTTTTAACATCGTCCAATTTATGTTTTCGTTATAAAAACACACAGTGATTGCAATACTGGCATAGTTGAAAATTCTTTTTGAATCAAATTTTTCACGCTTGACTAGATTTTGCTGCAAAACAATCGCATAGACACATTTAGCCTTTTATTAATTGCTCCAGAATTTAGTAGAAAAGGTTAGCATTGTATAAAAAAAGTTTTATGTTGCAAATTTTGAGTTGTGTCGATCTTGTGCTTAGTGTTCGTACGATATAGGAATTCTCTTAAACTTAAAACTGTTGTAGACCTTTTGTGGTATAATCAACTTTCGAATCTTTTTTCCCGTGCTCAATTTCTTTCGATTATTCGAATGATCTTTGCCTTTCAATAATGAAGCTACAAACATTCGTTGTTTGTGATGTGCCAGTAAGCGGGTCCCGGACATGTTTCTTACCCTCATTTTAAATCGTTCCGCCACTTAAGTATATAAAAATATCAATTAATTGCTATATGTTGTTCAAATATATATACATACAAACACATATTACTTATTCTTACCACCGACCATCTTTAAGGTACGGGGCTCAAATTTAGAATTCGAACAAGAATATAAGAATACGCACCAGCTTATAGGTACCTGCGAAGCTAAGCTTATTCTTACAAAACTAAGAAAGTCTTCTGAGGAAGTGCCAATAGTTCGTTTTCATCAGAATGCTTAAAATCACTTCCAACTGCAACGGGCGACTTCGTGCGAGGCCCTTTCGGGCGCGAGGACGTGGGCGATCGCAGACTTCGCACTGCCTCCAGTAACTCTAACAGTGCATATAACTTTTATAATCTATACTTCAGATCTTTATTCATTCTTATTTTGAAGTAGGAAGTTTCCCTAGCGTATTCATTTGGGGTTTCTGGTCCTAGTCTGGAACACAATTTTTTTCGCCTCTACATACTTATGTCGCGTTCGACCGGAAAATGATTATATTGCTATAGACACTGGTATAAAAAAAGCCATAGGTATAGCTATTCAAACTTAAAATAACTAAAAACCTGTGTTGGTTTTAACGCATTCATGAGCTCTTGATTAAGTAAAAAAAAAAAACAGAAAGATTTTTTAAAAGAATTTTTATGTAGCAAGATGGACTATTCGTTAGTCAAATAATTCATTGAAAAATTTTGTAACGCCAAACATGGATTAACTTACGTTGTTTACGAAATGTTATGGGACAAAGTCTATGCATAAGTAATCCATCCATTTGGGGAGTAAATGAACAAAATATATCCAGCATTAAACAATGTACCTACATACATATGTACACAAATGCCTTATGGTACACCCAAGCGATGCAAGAATTAACAGTTGCGTCATTAAATGCGGCCTTGATCGACGAATCGCGTGCTTGCATCTGATGGACCCAGCGTAAGCTTAACATTCAGAAGTGTAAACGTAACGTATTAATTTAATGACATTACTACAGCAAGCTATGTTTTTTTTATAATTTTTTTTTTTTTGCAAATAGTAGAAGCAATCGTAAATTGAGAGATAGTACTCCAAATGTTTTTTTTAATCGCACTATTTCCTGTTAGAAAACTTAATTTATTTTAAGTGCATTCCATTCTTCCATTCAAAAAGCATTATTTAACAATAACAATGAGAAGGTCGGCTCTACAGAAAAATGTTAATCTCGAAAATATATACGGACACAGAAATTAATAGATATATGAGAGCCTCGTATGTGAGAAAAAATTAACGAATATAAGAAAGTAACTCATATCGCAATATCTGACCTTATTAAATTGTGTGTTAAAAATCATTTAACCCATACAATACTTTGGTGAGAAAGCCATGTTTTAAGGAAACTTTATATAGACAAATATTATTCACACAATTAGATACATATATACACATATATGTATATACTATTGACACAATTAAAAGTCTGGCGCAAGGAAGTTGAGGATATCTACTAAAGAGATATGTCGATAAGAGCTAGAGAAGCTATCAATAGCACTATCGAAACTATCGATAGCTTCAAACAATCATACGGTTTTTTGACGACTATCGATAGGTTTTATTTATCGACTTTTACCTTAACATTGGAAAGGTGCTGCTAGAGGGGCTTTTTGATATGGACAGATTTCTGAAAATTTAGTAAGAGATGATTTAAAATCCGCTTTGTTGTATATTCCCATGTGATATAAATTAAAGAAGAAAGCGTTTATGCAATATTCTATGAAACATTGAAATATTAACTAAAGGAACATCATTTTTAAATTTAAATAAAAAAAATATTTTAAAATTGTGGATATTGAAATATTAAACAGCTGTTTAATATCATGTTTAAGCTCCAGTACCTACCAGATGATACTAGGACTGTCCTGTTATGACTAACGTTTTATCGCATTTTATTTCTTACTGTGCTAGGATTCCTGAAATCATAAAAAATAATGAAAAATTAAATTTAAAAAATGAAATTTAAGCTACTAGCAATTAGCCAACCAAATTACTTGAAATTTGAAAATGTAACTACCGATACAATAATCGAGATTATCGATAGTCTCAACTATCGACAGTTCTCCAGCTGTAATGTCGATACTTGAATTTAATAGCCTTTTCAGACTAGCAGCTAAATCTAGATTTAGAGCATACTTCTGCATTTATCCGTGTATTTAAATGCATTTAGGGCCTGCAAAATGTAGACATATATTCTGAATTTATGATGAATTCGCTGCAACAGTGGCGAGAAAAGTACGAAATAAAATGTAATTCTAGGCAACCTCAGCTCAAACAACTGGTTGAAGCCTGCCGCAAATTGCGAAAAATCGAGAAAAGTGTGTTTAGAAGAAATGAAAAACCCCAATTTCTTAATAAAAACGATGTTCCTCCTTTTTAAATATGACAAGACCTCTATTTTGAGAAGCTCCCTTCTATCCATTTTTTCTTTGTTTTTAAAGACATTCAAAAATAAGGAGGCCAATTTTATAATAAGTCAATGCGGGACAACCACCCCTATCCAAAAAAAAAGACACAGAATTTGCTGGAATTGTTGTATTTAAATTAGAAAGGAACAATGTTACTATTGATCTATGAATTATATATATAATGGGTAAGATATATTTTATTTGATGTTGCAATACGGGATCACAACTGTCTTTACGGGACGGTTCCGCAGAATACGGGACGGTTGGCCGCCTTATTCAACAAACGAAACAGTTGACTTAAATGCAGAATGCTGCTAAATGCAAATAGGTGTAGTCTGAAAGGGTATTTTTGACAACTGCGTTTAGCGCGCTAAATCCTGCTTTTATTTGCTGGTCTGAAAAGCCTATAAGAACTGACTTTGGGGTGCAGGGAAGAAAAACCAAACAAGGCGCCAAGCCACAAGACCCGAACAAAACTTAGTAGAAGGTTTGTTTGGAAAAGTTCGTTCTGTTGGCCAACATGAATTCCTGAAAATCACTGAAACCTCCCTCGCCTGCCTTGCCCGGTCCAACCTATATATATTAACAATGGTCCGGTTGGTGTAATAGCCAGACTTCAAACATCCACAGTGAACCGCATGAAAATGGGAAATTGTGTTGAACTGCTAGAAATGGCTTAAATTAACATCTGAACAATATTTTTTAGATCTAATTTTCATAGTTGCGTGCAAAGTATCCGATACAATCCCATGGATGTAATTTTGAGGATGCAGAAGGTTCGATTGCGTCCGTTAAATTTTGTTAACGTTAGAGTGGAAAGTATGGAATGCTTAGCAATGCAGCTAAAGTTCTGCGAAATTTACTCTACAATAAACTGCTGATGGGTTGAGCGATACATATGGACTGAGCATATTTGAAAATTTATTACAACACTTGGACATTTTCTTCCATATTTGACAGTTGCTTTCCCTTCCATCAATGATGTGAGCACAACAGCAAAAGATTTAATAAAAAATATCGACTAACGACGTCTGTGCAGTACACGGAGAACGAGAATGAGCTGAAGAATAATATAAAAGTTTGCATATAGATCAACTGAAACTAACTTTTCGATTCATTTGTTTAGTTATTTAGTAAAGTAGGCATTTTGGATGCTGCAAAATTTTGCTACATGGATTTTTTGCATTATGTGCGTCGAGCATAGCTCATATGAGCTCATTTTAGTTGAAAGTAAAAGCAAACTACATATTACATCTCTAGGGACCCTTCAGAGTTCTTGGTTGTTCTATAAAACGCATTTCAAGGAAAATCTAATAGAGGGAAAAATTCTAAGAATTGCTTTAAATCAAGACAATTTTCGTTAATTCGTCGAAATCTATCAAACAATATTCGGGGAACAGGAACTGGAATCGATATTTGAGGGAAAACCCGTTTTGCTCACAGTATGTAAACAATAAATTCAAATAAAAAATTTTTTGAAATTAAAAAAAACAATTTTATTTTTGGTTTAAACCGAGAGGGTTTACTTTCTGCTTGATTTGTAATTTTAAAATTGGGTTCTTAATGTATTTAAACCTTAAAACTTGAACTTGAAACTGTCAAATAAATCCAATGAAATGCAATCAGGATTGCCTGCGTTTTATAAATATTTTTTCGGAAATTTTACCGAGTTCGCTTATATCAGAACATAAGTACGATAAGTTATTTCCTGTTGGTCGTAGTAGAGACAAAGCGTTACAACTGTTGTACGATGTCGAATATGGAACGAAATTCCAGCCCACTATACCAAAACCTATACACTTGTTAATATCCTTCTACGTGATAAGGTTTTCAGCATCGCACTATCCATAGTATACATAAGTATATAAAAATCTAATTGACGTTTAATGAACTAAATAAAACAATTTTACAGCCACCAAGAACGTAATTTAAGTAAAAAATGTTCCATTTCCGCTCCGGATTCTTATTTTAAGATGACAAGATCGTGAAATGAGATTAAAAGGTCTTAAATCATTCATGAATCAAAATTTTTTTGTATGCTCAAGAATGTAATTTTGCAAAATAAAAGTCGTTTTGATATTAACTTACCATAAAACAAGAATGTGGAGAGTCAAAGAAATTCTAATATCTCTGGAATCCAAAATATTGAAATTAAAAAAAGTTTTTCAAGAAATATAACATACATATGTAAAAAAAAAAAAACATATAAAACCTAACCTCACCCGTAAAAAATGCCGAAGAATCCTTGAAAGAAGCTTTCAAAAATTATACCTAGAAGGATAAAGAAAGGTTGTGGGTTCTTGATGACCTTTTAATAATTACGGTACACCCTCGGCTCCACACAATTCAAACAAAGCTACCGATTAAACTCGTATAACGTTGAAAATCAATAAAGCTTATAGGAAACCTTTATGAACTCTATACACGCGGAAAACCAACTATCACTTATCCTCAACATACATAGGTACAATGGATGTCAAATCCGGGATCCCGGGATCCTAGTCGTTTTGTGATCTCGAAAATCCCGCGATTATCCAGCATTAGTCCCGATAGCCCCGGTACTATGAAATAAATATATTAATTAACTTTTCTAACATTAAAGTGTACGTTTTTTAGCATAAGTATAATGCTTTATTTTTGAATTGTGATTTAGTTTTTTATTAAACTGCCCGCTTTTTTTTTGATTTTGTAATACATATTTGATATTAGATAAAATTAGCATCAGCAAAGTCCCAGTATTTTTGTTTGCAAGGAATAATAAAAACGATATTTTTCGTGGCCTGCTTTATCGACACACATTTTTGCAAGCCTGCTCTATCGACGATGAAAATTGTCTGGACTAAGGATATGGAATTCGCAAATTCTTCTAATCAGAGAAAATTTTTTTTTCTTCCAATTTTTCCAATTAGCAAAATAGGAAAAATCGATGCCTTGAATTGATTTACGTTTGCATGACGCACAGTGTGACGAGGCGATACATATTTGCGACAAAAATAGGAGTGTTCGCAGAGTAATGAAATTTTTCACGGAGTACGTTCTATGGACGGAGAAAAATGTTTTTTTTACCAATTTCATAGGAAATTTTGACCCAAGAAAATTTTTAATTTTCATCAAAATTGGCCACGACCTCCACCCACCCGCATAAAAAGTGGAGAACCAATTTTTACAATTTGAAGGTACTGAGGTTAAATTCAAGACAATACACTAAGACTATCCTTCGTGAGAAAAACTCTTATATTATTGTATATTGGCATTTCCAAAGGTCCCGAAAGTACGTTTGTACGTTTTTGATGTAAAAAACAATATAACGAACCAACATGTTCCTCCCAGTTTTTTTGCAATTAGATAAGATAGCATTTTGGTAGCTCTACATCTAGTGCAGAAGAGCAGTTTTATCGAATTTTAGTTCTTATAATAAAAGCAACAAACATGTGGTCGCGAACGTACGTGATATTGAAGTAAACTTTTACTGGATCTATTAATCTATAAAAATCTGCGAAGTGGAACGGAATATAGGAAATCGGTAAATTTATTTTAAAAAAGGATTTATGTGGCTTTCTGTCGAGTATTTACACAACAAAATATCTCTATTGATTATTTTTATATCGGCTTAAGTACCGTAAGTATTGGGAAAATTTGCACTGCTTGTTAAGATATGGTTCGACAATTGAGTGAAAAAAGTGAAAATATGAGCGAAAAATGGCCTTTCTGATTTCATAGGAGCCACAATTATAGTGGTAGGCTGGCGTTTAGGCACTTTAAATTTACGCACGGTCTCCACCTTTCCAAATTAGGTCTATGCGCTTAGCTATCTTATACGGTAATTGAGTTATGGCCCTAAATATGAGGCAAAGAAGAGAAAATTGACTTTTTTCACATTTTGGGCCATATCTCGGAAACCTTTTCGGAATGAGGGAGCGGATATTTATATGCATGAAAAAATCTCATATATGCGCATATTATATGCTTAAAAATTGCAATACAATCTCGAAAAAAAACACAAGTTGAGTTGTGTCATAGGACACCAGATAAGAACGAAGTTCATTATGGTATTTAAAAATGTTAGTAAATATAATTCGCAGCAAGGTTTTTCGCAAAACTCAATTGTTTTTATTAATCGAAAAATATATGTATACAAGACGGCTGTTTGTTGTTTTCAACTGATTTTAACAAGCGAAAATGTGATACAGTATATTCTGCTTAGCTGCATTCAATTATTTTCCAGACAATTTTATGCACTTACGCGAAAAACGCACCTACCCAAATTTTTTGCTGTATTTTTGAGTAACATATCAGAATGTCTTTAACAACACTTTAATTCTTAAAAGAACGCCGTCCAAATATTAATTTTATTAACAAAAAACATATATAACTTTTGTAATAAAAGGAAAATTCTTTCATAACTGACTAGAAATAAAAAAATGCAGTAAAATTAAATGAAAAAAAAAATTGAGGTTTATCGTCTTCAACCTAGCTTAAACTTTTTGATGGCTTGAACTTTCAAATGATAGTCGCTATGAGAGCTTAAACCAGGTTTATTAATTTTGTACCAACATTTTTGAAAAATTCTAATAAAACATTTTACCATTAAATTTTATTTCAAAAACTAAAAACAGGATACTGTTAAAGCGAATGTGCACCTAAGTTGAATGCAGCTAAAAGATAAATTTTCATACAAATACAGACAAAAATGCTGCCGTAGAATATTTTTGTGCAGGTATGTTACTTACATGGGCGCTAAAGGGCTCTACGCTCTAAAGCTGGAAGTAAATTTCCAATACCAAACACATGTGGAACCAAGTAAGAAAGCTATAGTCGGCCAAGCGCGACTTTGAAATACTCAGCGTCCCGACATTATTAGCGCACTATGGTACGAAAAATCTCCATTTGTGGGCGTGGCATTGGGCGGGCTACATAAATTTTTTTTCCTGCACCTATCGTTCACCTTGGTCAACCTATGTTGCGAATTTGAAGCTTCTACGCCTTTTACTTCATAAGTTACGATAAACCCTTATTTGTGGGCGTGGCTCGAAGAGGACGGCGTCCATTTTTTCCCAGCATATGTCCCTTTTTGTAGTTTACCAGTACACCAAATATCAATGAAATGTGTTGAGTGGTTCGCAAGTTACAAGCATTTTATTGAAAACACAATAAATTCATTTGTGGGCGTGGCAGTGGGCGGATGTCTCTCATTTACTTAGGATCATACTCGGACCCCGATATACATGTGTGCCAAATTTCGACTTCATTGGTTCGGCCGTTTCGGAGGAGATCCGGACACGGACGGACGGACATGTCTAAATCGATTCAATTTTTGATCCTGATCAAGAATATATATATATATATATATGTCTATATCTACGGAGCGTTATTCTGGCTGTTACAAGATACCCTAATATACCCTGCTTACGCTGGGTATAAAAACAAATAAGTACTTTGACTTACTTTCGCTACTTGAACGTATACGCTTATTACAAGTAATCGGACTCACAGGCTTGCATTTAAGTCACACATTTCCTATATTTCTGTCGACCTGTAATCGAAATTTCAACTCTGATTTCCTTTCTTCAAAGTAGTGAGCTCGTTACTTCCTTTCAATTTACTTTAACAGCCTTGAGCCCTCAAGGTGCTAAGTTAGATAAGCAGAATATACTGGAACTGAAAAAGCATACGTGTAAAGGTTTTTCCATCGCAAATGAGATAGTCTCGAAAATGCGAATTTTCATACATAAAGATATTTTAAAGTATCGATATTTTTCACACCGATATTACATCCGCAGCCCCCGGAGTACGGACGATGATTTTAAATATGTTTTAATTATGTACGAATTGACGTATGCTTTGATAGCGCAAAAAAATTATAAGCTACCTAAAATGCCCTTATATATTTGCAAAAACCTACTAATCGGAGTTATTCTGAAAACGTTCAGTCTGGCAGCACCACATATTGTTTTGTTTTGTTTGAATGGATTTATGCTTGTATGTGTCTGTGTAGTTTCTGAATTTAATAATTAATTGTTTTTTCGGGATATCGTCGGAAATAAGTGTTGCCTAAAAAAGTATTATATCTCGGCCGCATCAGGAAGTCATTTTACGTAAATAAATATATGTATATTTCTTTCTTTTTGCAAAGGTTATTATACCCTTTTTTGCGAACTTCAATTTAGGTAACACGGATTTTATAGGGGTTTTTAACTTTTTCTCGACTAGGTACCCTGTCGCTATCGTTTCATAAAGAACTTTGTTCTAAAAATATGCACGAAAAAAATTTATTTAAAATGATTAACTTTAATATATATATTTTTATAGGTTTTCTATCTTAACAGCTTAAGCCGTGTAGTCGCTGGGAACCGAAACCGAAACTGAAACTGAAACTGAATACCATACAAGAGCGACTGATACAAAATGGTGACTGAATTTTTCAAAATTGGCGCCGACAGAAATGTCGACTGAAAACGCCGCTCGGCGACTGAAACTGAAGCAATTGAATCATCGCCTCGAATAACGTTGTAAGCGACAATTTTCACATTTTTGGAAATTTGTCATGCCAGACATTACGAACAAAGTCATTTCACTTCATTAATTTTCTGAAATGTTGAGAAATGTCCAAGAGCTGACCAAATAAAAATACGTTTTTGATAGCTCAAAGGCCTAAAGTGTTAATGACAGTGAAAGTCCGAAAAATAGGTTCAAAAAATTTGTCGCTTACAAAGTTATTCGAGGCGAAGATTCAATTGTTCATAATTGTTTTCAGTTGCTAGTATAGGGATGCGACTTGAAAAAATACTTCGATGGGTTTCTTCGATCCAATGTATGGGAAAAAAATATCGATTTCCTTCGATGCATCGAAGGGGCTACATCGATGCATCGATGCGCAAAAGTTGGACTTGACATTATTTTCATTTCTCTATTGGAAAAATCTCCAGACGACGCTCTTCGGACCCATTTTCACAAGACGCTAGGCGCTTCGATGCATGAGTGATGCGACTTTATGCAAAACATATATTTTCGATGCATCGTTGTATGTCCCGACTTTCAGTCTTCTCTGAAGTTAATGATTCAGTTCAAAGGGACTACATATCAAACAGAAACTGCGGCAAAAAACACACCCAACTGAAACGATTTTCAATTTCAGTTCACTTGCGGTTTCGATTCCCAGCGACTACACGCTCAAGGTGGTGAACCCAAGCCGAAAGTTTTCCATTCGCCTTCGGACGATTACTGAAGGTGGAACCAAAGACCAAAAATTTCAATATATATTAATTATTGAGTGGGGGAGTTGTGCGCACCGCGACCTATAGTGAGTCTATTGTGCTAACCCCAGTGTCATCTTAATTTACTATCCTGAGGCTCTTCATGTATTTCTTTATTAGCACTGTGGACGGTTTTAAGACGTTCCAAAATTTATAGGGGGCTACAAGTGCCTCCCTAAAGTTGAGGATTATGCGGCTGGAAAGAGATGGACACTCGCAGGAACGTGTGCTGGCGTTTCTTCGCCCATTTCACAGAATCGGCACACCGATTCATTCGATAAGCCTATCTTTCTGAGATGATATCACAATTTGCAGAGCCCTGTGAATTATTCGGTAAGGATTGTTTTCTTATTCAATGTAGAGCACCTTATATTTTTTTTTTTTATTTATTAATGAAAATCAGTCCATTCATTGTATAACGTCTAAACCAAAAATCAGATTTCATGTTCATAATTGTAAATAAAAGAAAAAGCAAACGAAAATTCATGGCCGCAGCCGAATGCAATTTTATCGCCAATTAATCTGTAAACCGAAGCTGAACATTCAGTCAGACTTTACAGCTTAAGTTATTAGGGATATATTACAAAATATTCTATCGATTTTTAGGGCCGTAAGAATCCCCTTAACCGTCTTTTATTGAACTTCTTATAAAAAAAACGCATTTTTGGCATGCCCAATTTTCCAAATTCTTTGAGATCCGATCGGATACTTATATCTAAGTATGTATATACGCTCATATTCCAAAGTTCATTTATTTATCTCGAAAAATCCTCATTTTTATGCAATTTTTGAGATTTTTGTGAGAGACCCTTGTTTTAAAGGTAGGTGCCCTTCATAATGTACAGACCAAGAAATTTTTTGTGGAGGATATAAATGATGGAAAAAAAGGGGCAATTATCGAAAAACGCTCTTTTGCCATGTCCACTTTTCCAATTAATGGAAATTATATTTAAATATATTAATTAATTAATTATTTAATGCCTTAAAATATTTCATCCAAATACTGTTAAAAATAAAGGTTTAAGAGCAGTTTTTTTTTTATTCTCATAACAGACCCTAGCACTGAAGGTACCCGCGAAAGTGGTTCTATCTGGTCCATTTTCGAAATTTTTGATACGCAAGGCCCCTCAAGACGTACGATAAGAAAACTGGATACAAACGAACGGATATACATGGCTAAATTGAATCTCCTGGTGTCGCTGATAATTTTCATATAAATTTTCTAGGTGTTCCACACAACCCCACAAACGCAATATATCCTCGATACAGAGAGTGTCGGGTAAAATGATAGGAATATACAATAAATTTTTCTGAAGACAATTGTTTTTCTAATTGACTAAACAGATGCAGAGAGAGAATTTTCAATACACCACGCGAAGAATGTGGAGCAACGTAAAATTGGTCCTCAAAATGGAGTTACCTAATTTTTGACTTTAAGTTTGAAGAAGGCAACAAAGCAAGTCAGTTTATGGTCGCCATAAGAGTCCAACAGAATCTGTAGTCGAATCAAAAACAAAAATTTTTCCAACTTTCGACCAAAAATATTCTTAAAATTAGGGTTTGCTTTGAAGGGCACACAGTGCTAGAAAATAGAAAAGTTTGACCTAAAAAAAACATACGATGAAGTCAGGTCATTTCAAAGACTGAATTTCACCATTTTGTTCGTTGAGTTAATTTCCTGAAAGCGCTTTTACAAATCTATTTTCAAACCGAATATCAGGCACAAGGAAGTTTTTACTGAAAACATAAAACAATTCACTCTTATACCAGTCGAGATAGACCATACAAAATATATATAGAAATGATCAGCGTCACCAGGAGATTCGATTTAGACATGTCCGTCTGTCTTTTCGGCTGTCTGCATACAGTTTTCTATTCGAAGGAGTTGTGTTATCTTGTTGAAATTTGGAATGCGTGCGGAGACATGAGTAAGAATAAGTTCGGGAATGGACCAGATCGGACCATTTTTAGGGGTACCTCCAGTACTAGGGTCTGTTACGAAAATCACAAAAACTGCTCTAAAATCGAAGTTTTTCAAGATATTTTGATGAAATTTGATATTTGAACATGTTTAAGACAAGTGATGTGATTTCTAAAAATTGGAAAAGTGGACGTGGCAGAAGTGCATTTTTCGAAAATTGTCTCCTACACCCGAAATTCAAATGGGACTCGAACAAAAGTTGGCACTTATTCTTCCTTTGTAGCCATAAGCATCACCCTCAAAATTTTTCTTGATCGGTCCATTGTTAAGGGTGCCTCCAGTGGTAGGGTGTGTCACAAAACTCTCACTACAACTGCCCCAAAATTGGACTTTAACTAAATATTTGAATGGGGCGTGGCAAAGGGGTGTTTTTCATAAGGATATGGAACAAAATTCGGTATATGGAGCTCCTTATGGCATTAAAAACCTCTACAATATTCTTTCTTAATGGTCCTGTATTTTGGGCGCGTTTCAAAAATTTAATATTTTAACATGTGTGTCTGTGTCGAGTACTTCATTGTCATGCTCGCCTGACTATAAAGCCCTTAGTTGTTTTATATGAATTTGTGTCATTTTTGTTCCTTGCTCCAAGGTTTTTTAAGTTAGGAATTTTTTAAAGGATTTATTTTGTGTTCTTTAATTCAAATCCCTTATTTTTTTATATTATAAAAAATATGCACCTTGATTTTTTAATTGAGAAAAATTTAGTAACTTGATAATGTTGTTAGTGTAGGTACGCCTTTTTGACTTATGGTATGTTGGTATTTGTTATTGCCAATTAGGTTTAAGATACAGAGTGGAATAAATAAAAAATTCCTTATATTCAATGGAATATTAAATGATTTAATTATTTGCGGATATGAGGAAAATTGCAAATTAGGTTTATTAGTCTAAAAACGTCGAAATATTTATTTTAATATCTTATATTTTTTCCAATGAATGTTTTTGGTTGCCAATATGTCCCTTCGTATTTATTTTGTGCTTGCATCTTCGGGAAAACCTTTCACATTTTCTTTAGAACTAAAGAAAAGAAAACGAAGTTCATTTCAACTTGTTCTTGTAAGCGAATCCGGACAAAGTCAACTCAAAAACGGTTTTATTTCAAAAACACACATTAGAACATTAATTTTATTCACTTCATTTGTTCGTTTACCGAGGTTGACAATACGAATAAGAGTCTAATCGTATGTTAAATTCAATGAAAATTTTTGTTGCCGTATACTCGTGGAAATGTTCCGAAGTCGGTCTGTGAAGTGTAGCTAAAACTATTAAGGCTGAACAAAGAGACATAAATACGTGCCGATATGTCAACACTTGCAGGCAATTATTACTCCATAAGGACAAATCATCAACAGAAGCAGCAGGAGAAATTTCTAATATATCAATATTGGCACAAGGAAACGGAGAAGATCACGCCGTCAAAAGTTATAATGGCTTTCGCCTTGACTTAATTTCTTCAAGGACACTCTCATCCAAACGACGCGTGCACCATTTCCCCTACTATGTGTGCGATAAATTTGGACAAAAGAGCCAAAGACAGAAAACGAAACGACGACTAACAGTCAGAAGAGAGGAAGCACACGCATCAGCAGTAAATTTGAGTGAAGGTCGCTTCTGCTTTTGCGCATCAAGACATTAGTTTCTTCTGATCGAACGTCAAGGACGACGAAAATTTTTAAGTAACTTCATTTAATTGCTAACAAATCTGGTAGCGTGTACCATTTGCTGCTTGTATTTCAGCAAAATGTTATTTGAAAAGGCTCAAGCAGTGTACTTAAAACTCGTGAGGATGTGAAAAGAGAAATCTTATTTATATAAGCTAAACGGGCAATGATAAATAAAAATTGGATTTTATCGAAAGTCTCTCAGTAATCTGTCTGTTGATGGATTAAATCATGTTTCACGTCCCCACCAATGCACCCATACGAATCGTACAATAGAAATTTTAGCAGATTTTTCTACTGATTATATACTCAGAAACTATTCAACGTGTCTATTATTGTACCTCTTCCTGCTGAGGTGTTTCGTTTGATGTTTTTTCCTGATCAATTAGACGTAGTGTCTCAGCGGGTTTCATAGCAATTAAAGAGAAGCCAACTGGTGGGCAGTAGTGCTTGTTTTGAGTTTATCCAATATTTACTTATCAATGTTTTATTTAAAACGTCATGCGCAAAGGGGAAAAATATAAATCAGATCCACGGGATATCTGGTTTTTTAAAACATACAATGTTCAAATAACTCACAGACATCACAAAACGCTAGCAATTGCAGAAAAAAACACTCTCAAAGCTTTTGATCCCAATGGGTTTTTATATTGTTAAAATTATTCACTATCAGCTCAGATTTGAGAAATATTTAAGACTTATGTTGAATTCACACAGTATCATAATCCAGCTGAAGAAAATAACTAAATGTCGTTTAAACCAAGAAAGCAGAGGAAAACCGTTTTACTCCCTAATTTACTAGGTCTCGATTTATTTAAAATTTTTCAGAACAATCTTCCTTAGGCCGTCTATTAAAAATCCAGGCGTAAGGGACGTTGTTCTCATATAGTTTAAGTTTTTAATATGAAAGGATGGTGATACTTTAGATTTACTCGAATAAGAAGTTGGGTAAGCTACAGGTTTATCGAAAATATATGAATAGAAATTACAACTATTATTTATAGTACCTATAGAACTACTTACTTCGGAATTGGGAACAAAGATGTTTTAAAACACTCTGGATGAACTCAAAAGGTCAGAGGCTTGCCTCTGATTCATTACTTCCGACGAGAAATTCTCAAAGAGACTTCTTTGCCTCGGTAGAGAGGACTTAAAAACTCTCACCGAATACTTGACAGGGCACTGCAAATTGAGATATCATCTCAAACGAATCTATATGCCGATTCTGTGAAATGGACGATGAAACGCCAGAACACATTCTCTGCGACTGTCTGCCACTGGGCACGCCTGTTCCACTTTGGGCACGGCACGATCGCCCCCTACAAATTTTGGAACGTTTTTAAACCGTCCGCTGTGCTCAATTTCATAAAAAGCCTAAGGATAGAGATTTAAAGAACGATTGGGATTAGCACAATAGATCCTTTGCGGTCGCGGTGCGCATCACTCCCCACCTTTAATAAAAATAATAAATACAACTTTTATTAATAATAAAACGCCAGTTTAAAGAGTTAACGTTGCGGACGCTGCAATAAACGCAAGTGCATTTCAGATCAATATGAAAATTCCTCGATTTCCGTGAATTAAGCAATGTTCCAAAAATATACTTTGATCTTAAAAATAGAAGAATATTAAAATTTGCGCATAGATCAATGAAAATTAAGCTTTCGGTTCATTCGTCTAGTCATTTAGGAAAATAGGCGTTTAGAAAGCTGCAAAAGGGACGTTGAAAAAATTTACCACAACTTTTTGCATTATGGACGGCGAGCATCACTCATGGAAGCTCTTTCTAATTGTAAGAGAAACCAAAAAAAGAAAAAAAAACAGTAAGGGTATTCACAAAGGCATATTTAAGTTTTAATGTGGCAATATTGCGACGTCTTAAAAATTCAGTGTGACCAACCGTTCATCAAAACGGCAGTATTAAAATAGCAAATGTTTGTTAAATTCCAAAACAAAAGTAAGCTTTTGAATTTGCCGATTGGTTTTCAAATATGTCAAAATTGCCATTAGAAGCTGACACGCTCTTTATATGGCATTCAGACGAGCATCGCGCCGGAATTTCGGCACTTTTGAGAGTTTCAGTCGAAATACAGGAGATTTCCCAATACAAATACCTGTCATACGCTCAGAAATAGGATTTCAACGAAATCCTAAAAAAAGTCCGGAACAAACTGAATGCTCTGTGTTTTCGATCAGTATCGATTAAATGCTGCAACACTACTGTCAAATTTTGAAAAATCCGAAGTAAACAAACAGCCAATGCTGCCACACTCAAAAAAAAATTCCCTACAAACTATTTACGTTTTTTCCTACCACAAATATCGTTATATTTTTTGAAATAATATGCCTCTTGCCTATAAAAATGTATAACTGGCCATGAATATGGTAGGCTACTATTTTTCTGAATGTTTCAGGGTAGTCTGGAATCCCGACTCGTACTAAAGTCATCTGAAATTTTGTTTTTTTTTTTTGCAAAAATAAAAATTTTTCTACTATTTCTTTCATATGTATAGCATACGAAAAAAGAAAAACAATAATTGTATTTTGGGTACTTTATGAATGAGTAAATTATAACGTTTTTCAACAGAACGCATTGAGCATTTAACATTTTTAATATTTTTCACATTGTAGCATTGCAGCATTGACACTTTCAATAACTTTTTATGTATTTTCAAAAGTTCAGTTTTTTGTTGTTGTTCAAGTAAAAAATGATTTGATTAAAAATGTGAATAGGCCTGATCTTGTAGCGGTAAATAAAATATGTTTCAATTTATTCAAAAAGGCCTATACAAATACTATTTCAATTTTCAAATTTGTAGACTATCGACGATTAACGATAGTTTCAACCGAACTTTTCCACATAAACACAGGTTGACATAGTTTTTATTTTTTCTTTTTAATATAATTTTTAATCTTACAAAAGGCAACTGGGGAACAGAAACTGAAATTAAAATTCAAACGAAGACCCATTTTACTCACAGTCTGTTTACAAAAAATAGAAATAAATGTAGGAAATTTATTTCTCGCTTTTGGTCTGCCCCTGTATTGGGATTTGAACCACGAAACTCTAGACTAGACTAGAGGCTAGTCATGTGCTCTCCCTCGACACCGTCTTTGCCAAATCGGAAATATTGGATTTTTTGCGTTATAAGTTAGAAGTTAAATTGAACTTTTTATAATTTTTTTAAATCTTGGGCTCGATTTGGGCGCGTTTTGATTTTATTTAAGCTCGATGTATATATTTTTATTCGGGGAGTCACAGAATATTAAGATTTTTCCAAAAAATAAAAAAAATTATAATCCATCATGAATATAATCAACGGTCAAGGGTATATTGCTTTTGTGTAGTTGTGTGTAACACGCAAGCCCACTAGAGATAGCCCATAAAAGGAATGTATAGATGAGTGAACGATCAGCTACATCAGGAGGCTCGAGTTAGCCATATCTGTCCGTGTGACCGTATACACTATTATGAACGAATAAGTTGCCCTGTCCTAACAAAAATTGATATGGGTCTTGACGGACATCTGAACAAGAACAAGTTGGAGTATGAACCAGATTTGCCCACTCTAGAGCTCAGCCCATTAAATGCCCGACGTATCTGTCATTGCATCTTCTGGCGATCAAATCCATTACAAACGCACGCGTTTTATCAATAGGAAATTGCCATTGATATAAAAACTAGACATTTCATTGGATAGGACAAAATGAAGCTTTAATTTTTTTTCTGGGTTTTAATGGTTGTTTTCTGCCTCAATAAATCAGATCATATCTGAAAACCCAATTTTTATACCCGACAAACTCTGTGTCGAGGGTATATTGCGTTTGTGTGGTTGTTTCTAACACCTAGAACCAGTCGAGATAGACCATACAAAATGTATATAGAAATGATCAGCGTCACCAGGAGATTCGATTTAGCCATGTCCGTCTGTCCGTCTGTCTGTCCGTCTGGCTGTCTGTCCGTCTGTCCGTCTGTTTGTATACAGTTTTCTTATCGAAGGAGTTGAGCTATCTTGATGAAATTTAGTATGCGTACTCAAAGACATATGAGTAAGAACAAGTACGAGAATGGACCTGAACGGACCATTTTTAGGGGTACCTCCAGTACTAGGGTCTGTTACGAAAATCACAAAAACTGCTCTAAAATCGAAGTTTTTCAAGATATTTTGATGAAATTTGATATTTAATTAATATTTAAAGGCCAGTAGTATTATTTCCAAAAATTGAAAAAGTGGGCGTGGCAGAAGGGCGGTTTTCGAAAATTGTCTCGTACAACCGAAATTCAAATGGGACTTGAACGAAATTTGGCACTTATGCTTCCTTTGTAGCCTTAAACATCCTTCCAAAAAATTTCCTTGATCGGTCCATTTTTAAGGGTACCTCCAGTACTAGGGTCTGTCACAAAAATCCCAAAACTGCCTTAAAATCGGACTTTTTCGAAATATTTAAATGGAACTTTAAATTGGAGCGTTTATTTAAGCCTCCGATTATAGTTCAAAAAAAAAATGGAAAAGTGGGCGTGGCAAAGGGGCAGTTTTCATAAAGAAATCTATCAAAAGTCGGTATATGGGGCCCCTTATGTTCTTAAACACCTCTTGATATTAAAAATTATTTGAACATGTGTGTATGTGTCGGGTATTCTATTGTCAGGCTCGCCTGACTATAACACCCTTACTTGTTTCAATTGTTTAAGTTAAATTGACTTATTTATTTCTTATTAAATTCGTATTCGTTGAATACGAAATTGATATGTAGGTACTTAAAAACAATATTTTTATACCCGACATAATTTGTGTCAAGGGTATATTGCGTTTGTGTGTAACACCCAGAACCAGTCGAGATTGACCATACAAAATTTATATGAAAATGATCAACGTTCATGTGCATGTTCACGGAGTTCTTAAAATTTGAAAAGTGAGCTCAGTACCATTGTATGGGAAGATTTATTTTGTGTCGGATTCTGCACTATGGAACCAGCTTTACAACAAACTTTATACACTATATATAACAATAAATGTATTTGCTATGCATATTGATATGGTATAAAAAATTTTAATTTCAAACGAGCCCAATACAAAGAGTATTGGATCACTTTTTGTTATACATTAATAACAGGTAATAATCACTATACAGAAAAAACTAAAGTTTAAATTTAATACCAATTTTGTCGGCGAAGTCAATCCCCGTTCAGGCGAGCGTCAATTGGTTTTTATTTTTTAGGTATAAGCAGATAATAATAATATACCTATTATAATAAAAAAACTAAGAGGAATAAAAAGCTTGCAACCAAACTTTTTATGGAAAAAAAATTTAAAAGAAAGATTCCAGCAGAACTCATAGGAATTCTTGAAACAGCATGACATGGCACACGTTTTTGAAGGCAGAATCTATACTTCACTTTTTGGCTGGCAACTACTTATGTTTTCTCCTTCCCGAGTAGATCAAATTTTCTGTTTTCCAAGTTCAAAATTTTCTTTACCTTTTTCAAGCCCAAATTTTTCCACAACTTTTTTTCGCGTGCGACAGAGTTCGAACTCAGGCCCTTCAGATTGGTCAGTGCACACGCTTCCAGTACTCTACCAATAGATATCATTCGCGGGTGCTAGATTTATTATATTAACGTTCAATTTAAAGATCATTTAAAAGCCAAAAATTGCTATAGTATCAAAAAATGGATTTTTTGACTAAATAGCCCAAGACCTTAATTTCTGTTAAATATTTTGAGATATTGATCATTAAAATCGGTCAATAATTTCTATTTGAAAACTTATAATAAAAACATACATGTTTTGAAACCCACTATCACAGAAACCCACATTTTCGGACTCTGATGCTGACAAGTGTGATCTTCTTGAACGATTTTTGTCCCAATTTTATTGTTCCCCGATATATTTTTGACAATATGTGACGATAATGTGAGCCCAAACAATGATTGTGGAAATTGTTGAAACTTGTGCCGATCTGGCCGGATAAAAATCGTCGCAGATTGTGCTATTTGCGCAGATAGTGGGATCCCACCTTAAGACGACAACTTAAAAACAATCCGAACTACGTTTCAGAACATGTAAGTTTCTATTATAAGTTTACAAAAACAAAACGCTGACAGATTTTAATGATCATCACCTCGAAATAATTTTGAATATGCAATTCTTCGATTTTTGACCTCTTTCAGCACCATCTAACTAATTTCCGACCGGCATAAAAATTTTTATTTCTTTGTTTTGTGACCACTATCACATTTTCTTTCAAAAACGGGCATGGCGGGGCGGTCATCATAAAGGGGCCTTTGTGGCCTTAAAAATCTCTAGAATATTCTTTCTTAATGGTCTTGTATTTGGGCGCGTCTTGAAAATTATTTTAAAATGTGTGTCTGTGTCGGGTATTTTATTGTCAGGCTCGCCTGACTATAACACCCTTATTTGTTTTATTTTTACCAAAGGATTTGAGTTATGTTGACGAAATTTTGGATGTATATTGGCAGAGCGGTGAGTTAGAACTAGTTCGAACAAGGGCTTGGTCCGACGAATGTAGCAGCACTAGGGTCTCTTATAGAAATCACATAAACTGTTCTTAATTCTAAATTTTTCAGATATTTTGCCGAATCATTAAAATCTTGAGAGTACCGCGTCTCAATGGATGTGGACGTTCAAAAAGAAATATTGTAACGAATTGCCGTTTTCATTTGCATGCACGTCTGAATATAACACCCTTACATATTTTACTTGAATTGTTCAGTTACCATTTTCTCAATTATATAAGATTTCGAACTATAATATGCAAACTTTTCAAACAACAAGTGATGTTATTTTTATTAAAAGAAATAGAAATCTGGCTTGATTTTGGAAATAGTACTGAAAATCGTCAATGAGCACATGAGGGTGGCCAACTGTCAGTAGGCAGTGAGTACTGATTTTGCGCTTGCGGACAGACCTACTTTTGCCACGTGCGCACTGAATTTATTGTCCCCTGTAGCTGCTTAAAACGTTTCAATGTGCCTGAAGCGCCACCAAAGTGAAATATTGCATGCGAGGGATGGGCTCGATCAATGCCAATGCTGCGATAATTTATTAATGTCAAAACGCAGCTGATTGTTATGCTCCTCGTTGCAATCGTGCACAATCAAAAAAGGCTAACTTCAGTAAAGGTTCAGACACGAAATCAAGGGCTCGATACGTTACCCTTGTTGACAGTTTAAATCCCAAAAATACACATTAATTCGACACACAAAAGCTACACAGTTTATCCAATTTTATCCAAAGTTAAATGTTAAATGGAAGGCTTTTAGCTTGAATAACGTGTCTTTTACGGATCTTGTCTCCAAGAAGAGAGACAAAGTGATAGATGGAGAGAGAGAGAGAGACAGAGAGAGAAAGTTTGATTTCTGTTGATCAATATATTGGTTTCATATCGCGACATATCGCACTCAGAGGCAACCGTATATGTGAGATTTTCGTAAGGTTCACATTGTTTACTTAATTTTGTTGTTTTCTTGAGAGTAATGTTGACATATTGAGGTAATGAAAGCAACCTTGAAGGGCTAAAAATTCTATTGTTGCAAGCGATATTGCAGTTTTGCTCTTTTTTCGGCAGATTGAATGTTCCGGTTTTGAGTATAAGAGGCATTCCTCGGATGACGCCGAGACTTAACATATGCACTCAAACATTTTTCTCATTCATTCAACAATGACCACATGATATAGGGGTGAACTTTCAGTGGCATCAATGTTTCAATTGGAAGCATGTACGATTGCGAATAACTTGAGCAAATAATGCATTGAATCCGATTGACTTACTCGCAACGTGCGCCCTTAATACAACCTCAGCAGATTAAGTTGTCAATTCGGCAATCGATTAATGTACAGTAGCTTGATCGAATATTCTGTTCAATTTTCTTTTATTTTTTTTTTTATTGACTTTGGCCAGTTCGAAAATGAACTCGGTCGGTAAAAAGAGTGAATAAGAAAATTTTCAACATAAGAATATATAGTCAACATTTACGCAAGAGGGCTACTTTAACCTTGAAAGCCCTGCGTCTCAGAGCCGAGAGTTTAACCATAATCAGTCAACTAAACGCCTTAAAATATTCAAATCCATGATCATTATTATATTGAAGACTTCAGCGATGGCTCGCAGGTATAGACGTGTATTCTAGCCCGCGACATCGTGATACAAAGTCTAAACGCGCTGTCGGAGCGCGTTCGGGTTCACGACGCACTTCTGAGAAATTTTCTGCAAACTTCTCTTTGTGATTTAATTTATTGTTCCGACTACTGCAATGCTTTGAGCATTCGATTATTCACGTCTTCAGCTAATACGAAGCGTGTGCTGATCACATTTTCCGTGCAATATAAAAAGAAATTTTGAGAATTGTTAGCGCTATTGTCCCAGATCTACGTTTCGTTTAGATTTTATGCGTTTATGATTATTGCAATTAGTCGTAACTAGAAACAATAATTCAAGGAAACAGCTTCGCAAAGTACCTGACCTTTCTTTAACTAAAATAATTGTTTTCAGTTTTTTCATCCTCTTTCCCGTACATTTATATATGCATATTCTAGCTAGCGAAAGACATTAGGCGTCGACCTTGAAATGTAGGGGTAGCTTTTGCCTGGATAAAAAAAAAAAAAGTCTAGCGATGATAATGTCTCTCATCACTGAAATGTCTTGCCTTAATAAAGAGCTCAGCGGTATATTTTTCCCAAACCGGATAAATATTCTCCGGATAAAATCTCGCTAGCCAGAAATTTCAAAACGATCCGTCTCATCTTTTCTCCTGTTTACCCCTGCAAATACAACATGTACCTATACTGAAAAAGGCAATAAATTTTGTCGACCTGGGTGCCGCATTGATTTTATAGTGCAAGTGAGTTCGGCATTCGGCTAGCATTGCTTTGGAAGGACATTTTCGCTCAGCATGTGTGAAAAGTGTCATGCGAAGGGATATTTATGTGCTATGACGAGCAAAACTGCGAACGTTTTCAGCGTCGTAGCAGGAAGTAACAACAACAAAACGGGAAAGGTCGTGTGCCACATTGATAGTACGTCCCTGCATAAGTCATTGAACACAATCGAGGGTATATTAACAAGGATCGGAAAGAAGAACTGTTCATTCGCTTTCGAGGATTCGTTGAGAGCACGTCCTGCTCGAAAATTTCTCTTCATCTGTATATTCTTTCCTATTACTACATCTCGCGAGTCCTGCAAAAACAAACTTAAAATGGCAGCAACGAACTACGTTACTGAATATGGTAACACGTCACTCAATAACGCACATCAACCAAACTACAACTACAACTACAACTTCAATTGCGACTTTGCGCAAAACTATTACAACTACAATGCAAATTATCAAAACGACACTTGGAATTCGACTTATAACCAACCTTATTATGCTCCATATCACGATTCAGCGCATCTCATACCAACCCCACCAACAAATGACTATTCGGAGAGTAAGATAACTGGTCTACAAGAACAACACCAAACAAATGAGTCAAGTAAAACCGAAGTGTCTACCAATGAGATTGATCACAATTTACAGACACGAAAACGCAAATCGAACGCTGCAGAGGAACATGTTGACGTTGTCGAAATCGATCCTCCAAGCACATTGAGAGCTTTGCTGACAAATCCAGTTAAAAAACTCAAATACACACCCGATTATTTCTACACGACAAGGGAAAAAGTCAAGAAGCAGGTAGTTAATAAAAGCAACAGCATGCCTTGTGCTCTAGATACGGGCTCAACAAGTGCACCACCAACCATTGAAGAAGAATTTTTAAGCACAACAATGTCAAATATTATACCGCCTACGCCAGCTACACAAGGAACCCTGTCACCTAATCACAGCGACATAGAACATCGCGAGCTGTACTCACCCCCATCAGCAAAATATCCGTGTCATGCATATAAATATGGCAGCAATCTATCGACATCGCCGAAAAATTTTTCACCATCTCTAAAAACTCCAGAAGCCTTACTTGTGGATGGAATCAGCACACCACCCTTATCGCCGTGTGACAAGTCCGTCACTCTTAAAAATGAAGGCCAGCAAAAACATGACATCAATCATGGAAATTTGACAGCCGCTGAACTTGCATGGGCACACTGCGATGATAGTCAAACCTCAGGTATAACAAAATATATATATGTATAATATTTTGACCTGCTCATTCAGTTCATTATAGAAAAATCATTGCTTAAGCAGAAATATTAACGTGTTTTTTTTTTTCATTTTACAGATTGTAGAGACTCCAAACGAACCCGCCAAACATACTCACGTTTCCAAACACTTGAATTGGAAAAGGAATTTCACTTTAATCGTTATATTACCCGCCGAAGGCGCATCGATATCGCCAATTCCTTAGGATTAACCGAACGACAAATAAAAATCTGGTTCCAAAATCGGAGAATGAAATCGAAAAAAGATCGCACCTTGGAGTCCTCATCCGATCTTTCCAATCACGCATATCAACCGTACGTCAATGATGCTTCAATGGGTATGCAATCATCGACGTCCCAAGTAAATGCACCAGTGATGCCAAATGACTTTCCATCCCATGCAAGCCAGTCAATAGACTGCCATCAGTCCACACTAAGCACATCATATCCGGCGCCTTTTTTGCCGGAACAAGCAGAATATGCTCCTCGAAGTGGTTACCCCACCGTTCATTACCAGCACCATGCTACGAAAACTTATGATCCACAGTATGAGACAACACCGTCAGTTCGGCCAACGCATTATCAGCAACACCTGCCAGTGCTTCATCCACATCACTACCCTCAGGCAGTTCAACAATACCAACGCCAGCCCACCTATCAGTATCATCAGCAGGACATTCAACACCAGTCAGCAGGATCCAATTCATTGTATCTGTCGTGAAACCATATTTCCAACAACTACCACCACCGCATTAGCACCACCGGAACAAACGGCACCAAAGCAAAAGACTCCTCAAAGATTTGATGTTTTGCCAGTCAAATGCTTGTAGAGGAATATTTTTGCTTGCCGAGCGTGTCTTTCCTGTGTACGCGATTTCGATCCGCTGCGGAGAACCTAGAAACCGGAAAATTATCTGCAAAGAGTTTCAACGTTTCGCACGCAGATGGAAGTACACAGTGCACAAGCGAACATTTGCCTTCACATGCATCTAATGTAAATAGAAATAAGCTGAGCGGAAAGGTATGAAAAAAACAAATGATGGAACTTTCTTAAGCACCACAAATTTATGTGAAACTATGGGCTTAAAGTTGATTTTTATGCGAAATGTTGAAGTTTTATGCTAGTCCAAATAATTTATAGGAAAATTTTTTATAACAAAATCATGTATAGTAGTGTAAATGCGTGCATAGAGACTGAATATTTTAGAAACCATAAGCTTAAGCTATTTAAATACTAAAATTAAATATTTGAAAAAAAAAAAACTATAGAATGGTTTGATTCAACTTGCAAGAACTAGAGCAATTATGCTTTTTTGACTTTAGCCGACTTTTGAGGACAACACAGCCATCTGCCGTCCTATTTTCACCCCTGACTGCTGACTGCCTGCTCTGAAAAAATTTTTTTTCTATATAAGCCGCACATTTAACAATAAAAACGTTACCCATTTAATAGATACATTGAATCGTTAGAGTCATTTGAGGTGGGATGCTCTCCGGTCATTTTTCATTCTCACACGGGGTGAATCATGGACATGAGCTGCAGACTTTGGTACATGCGATTTCTGAAAATTGTAGAGCCATGAGTTAGATTGACAGTGAGGCTCTACTACGCTTACAACAATTTCCCATGGCGTGATAACAATTCGAATTTTGCATGTCCTTGGGCAAAATCAATTACTCCTTCGAATATCCGCACCCGCTGTTTGAAGAACACATCATTACTCTATTTTCGATTAATAATGAAAATATGTTTTCAGTTGATCTTAGTACCCCCCTTTCAAGGAATTTTGAACCAGTGTTCTAGTGTGAAAAACAAATTTTAAATTTACTTAAAAAGCCGATCCAAAATATCATTGTCAGCATAAAAGATTGTATAACTTTCTAACAGGGAACGCAAATAACGGATATTGTAAAGATATTCACATAAAAAAAGTAAAGACTTTTAACGCTCTTAGACCCATGGTTTTGGAATCAATGATTAGCTCAATTTCACGAAAATTATATTTTATGATTTTTATTTTTCGGTGTGAGAATTTCAATAACACAAGTCGGCAAAATGAAACTTTAATTTTTTTCTGGGTTTTAATGGTTGTTTTCTGCCTCAATAAATCAGATTATATCTGAAAACCCAATTTTTATACCCGACAAACTCTGTGTCGAGGGTATATTGCGTTTGTGTGGTTGTGTGTAACACCCAGAACCAGTCGAGATAGACCATACAAAATGTATATAGAAATGATCAGCGTCACTAGGAGATTCGATTTAGACATGTCCGTCTGTCTGTCTTTCCGTCTGTCTGTCTGTTTATATATACAGTTTTCTTATCGAAGGAGTTGAGCTATCTTGACGAAATTTGGTATGCGTGCTCACGGGGACATGAGTAAGAACAAGTTCGAGATCCGATCGGACCATTTTTAGGGGTACCTTCCAGTACTAGGGTCTGTCACAAAAATCCCAAAACTGCCCCAAAATCTGATTTTTTCCAAATATTTCAATGAAACTTAGAATTTGCGCGTATATTTAAGCCTCCGATTAGAATTCCGAAAAATTGGAAAAGTGGGCGGTTTTCATAAAGAAATTAAACAAAAGTCGGTATGTCGGGCCCCTATGGCCTTAAACAACTCCTGATATTAAAAATTATTTGAAGATGTGTGTCTGTGTCGGGTATTCTATTGTCAGGCTCGCCTGACCATAACACCCTTACTTGTTTTTTTTAAAGTTCGATTTTGTGGTCAGCAGGACGATATTTGGAATTTTCGCGTCAATTTTTAGATTTTTCTCAAAATCTCAGGAAGTATGTCTGTGTTTTGCATTTAATGTCTATTGCTTAAAAAATAAAAAAATGCACATTTACAACGATGTATCATGTGCCTCAATTTAAGTTTTATTTCAAGATCTATGTTATAGCCATTCAAATTCGAAAAATGTTGGTTTTTTTTTTTAATTTTTTCGAAATTTTTCTAATTCATTTTGATATATTTATTCGGTTAAAATTTTGAAAATCATATTTTTTTCTTTAAAACAATAACTGCGAATTTTACGTTTCCAAAATGTTATGGTATGCTGATTGGTAGAAAATTGTAGAAGTTATAAGGAGTTTTCCGAGTCTACTCAAATTCAAAATGCTTCAGGCAAAAATCGTCGAACATGTTTTTCAAACCGCTGCCGACGTCCGATTTCAATGAATATTTACTTATAGAATATGTGCAAAATTCTAAGAATTTGGGGAATTAGAGAACAATCAATAAATTAGCGAGAGAAAATAATCATTAATTTCAATTTGCATATCTTAAAGTAATGGTCAACTTGGGATTTTTATTTAAAACTCAGAGATTACTCATTATTTTCATATTTTTATATTTTCTTTCAAAATTAAAACGTGAATTTCAATTTTCATTGCTTTGCTTAACCCTCAGTACGCAGTTGGCATTTTGAAAAAGCTTTGACAGTGCACTCATTCGGAATGATGTGAAATGTTTTGTTAAAAAATCAGAAGCGGATCAAGGCAATTTGCCGCCTTAGGCAGTTGAGATTTTGCCGCCTCAACTAATTTTCGCCTTTTCTGTTATTGATGCATTGACATTCACAATTTTCACAAACAAATTTCCGCTCTCACTGAATGCTTAATTAAAGCTAATAGAGCTTTTGCAATCAGCTATAGTAACGGCTGATTTGGCTCATGGAATTCGAGATAATCTGGTTGTCCATGTTACTCGCGTGGTCCATATTTGCCTACTACATAACCAGAGCTGGGCAAAATACATGGTTTGCTGTAATTAAAATACAAAATACAGCATCTCAAGTAGTTGTATTTAAAATACAAATTACAAAATACATATTTTAAATTATGACTACTTTCAGACTTTCAAAAATTTGAACCCAACAGTATAATGTGAGCTTCATTTAAAGTCCGAAAATATAGCTCTTTTGTCCGAAAAGGTCAAAAGATTCCTAAAAAAATTATAATTTTCAAACCATTTATAGAGATCAATTGTTGTTATTGTTTTCAAACAAAAACCTTTTTTATGTACAGCTACTTTGCTGGTCATTTTTAGGCTTTATCCGTGAACTTTAAAATATTCGTTACTCAGAAATAAATTGGTCCTGCCCATTTCATGGATATGATTGCATGTAAACCGAACCATTTTTTATTATATTTTGGTTTGGCTTCTGGTTTGCTCCGCAAATTTTTTTTTTGACATTAGTTGGGTTCACGGATTGGTTTTTGAATTAAAAAAATAAGGCGTGTTCGGTTTGAAACCGGTTCCCTGGTTTCCATCCCTGGTTTTATTAGCTTTTAAAGTTACATCCACGTTTCCACATCCCAAAGACAGCAGAAACCGATCTATTCAGTACATGCAATCAAAAAATGCTTAATTTTTCTGAAAATTGTCGCACTTTGTTCGTCCAAAAAGTTAGAATTGATGTTAAAATTTGTTATCTCTAATGGAATAGTTTTTTGACATATCCAGACTATCGATTGCGATATTTTACTATCGCCTATCGCTAGTTTCGTGTAAACTGACTTCACGTTCTGCTGTCAAAAAAAAATGTTCCGTTTTAAAAAAATTTCCCGGATATTTAAACACAGCCACTTTTTGATGGTTAAATTTTACTATTAAATTAAAGCAATTTTTAAAAATAAATTTTTAACATGTTTTAAAGAGCACTAAAGATTATAAAAAATAAATTTTATCCATATTTAAGTTACGTGCATATTCTCCGGTGCTGTTAACTTTCAGGCATTTTTCACTATAAAGTATTTATGTAAAATTGTATTTTAAAGCAATAAGTATTGGAAATACTAATTACAAAATACTTCACTATCAGGTATTTGAATTACCAATTACCAGAGCTGTTAAAGAATGAATTCAATGTGATTTAAAATCAGTGCAGTCACATTCATTGACTAACTTTTTTGATTGCAATCAATAATCATAATTTTGAATTAAAGACTGCAAATTGCAGTCTGAAGTCTTTTTTTTAATTCATCAATTATAAGTCTTTTTTCCAATCTTAAACTGACTAACATATTTAAATGCAGTCGGTTTTCGATGTATGAAAATTTCAATCGCATCGCCATTGATTTTTTATGAAGAAAACAAGTGAAAAGAATGCAAAAGACTGCAAAAGAATGCATTTTGGGACTGAAAGTAAATGATTTCAGCCAATGAATTACGAAAAAATGATTTAAAAAAAGACCTAGTATTCAGGAATAACAAATATGATTGAGATTTTTTTTATGCAGTCTTATTCATGATTAACGAAAAATTACTGCAATCATTTTGCGGGCAATCAAGTGAATTCAAATTCCAAAATGATTTCATTCTTTAACAGCTCTGCCAATTACAAATTACTTTCTTAGGAAGTAATTGAAATACAAATACCAAATAGGTTTTTGTATTTCAAATACGTATTTCAAATACAAGTAATTGAAATACTGCCCAGCCCTGTACATAATAAAGCTTAAATTTTGAGTTTCATATTTCCAAAAAACATATAACTAAAGCCTCTTTTGCATATGGACCCATGTATGGTTTTTTGTCGTCTTTTTTATGTATCATGCAGTAGAAGGTTAATAAAACTATTTAACACGAAAAACTGTTTTTTCGTTTATTTAATATATCATGGAATAGAGAATTTTGAAGTTTTTTATTTCTTTTTGGTTAACCCTCAGTGCGCAGTTTTATAAAGAAAATTAACAGAAAATTTTCATCATTTCACAGATTCAAAATTTTGATATCTGTTTTCAAAATTTTTAATGACGTTTGCCATAAAATTTCTTCAAAATTTCAAATGGTAATTAACAGAGGGTATAGGCTAATAAGCGTCATGTTAACAAAAATGGTTTGCCAAAAACTGTGTACAACTAAAAAAAATTAAATAGTGGTATTCAAGCAGCTGTGGAAATTGAAGTGTGCAAATTTCGCCCTTTTGTATGAACGACCCTGCGAAGAACGAGTGCAAAACTTGTGCGATAACATGGCGCAAATTTTGCCGATCAAAATCGATGTGCAATATTTGCCCGGCCGCGGAATTTTTTTCCCATACAAACGGAAAATTTGCGAGCGTGCAAAAATTGCACACCTGCTTGAATCCCACAAACAATTTTTGAAATTTTTGAACAAAAAATTTGACATCATTTTGAATCAGTTTACTAGTCTCAACTTTTTGAAAGTGCCAACCAAGATGTATTTAACAGGGTGTAGGCACTAGGGCAGTAACTACCACTCGAACAAAAGCAACGGAGAACAGTGATTGTGCAATGAAATGTGAATGTCAAAAGAGGCATACTAAATATGTGACTAAATAAGTGTCTTGAGAAATGTTTCAATGCTAGAGAATCGATCAAGAGGAAAATTAACCATCGAGAATGGTCCATCCATTTTTCGGGACACAATCATTTTGAAATTCAACTACATATTTAAAAATACGGCTCTAGTTCCTTGTTAAATGCACATTGGTGCCAACTGCGTACTTAGGCTCAACTCTACTTGGCTAGCTTAGCGCGTTTAACAAGTATTTTACTTTCGCTTGCCAAGTGTGGTTAATCAAAAAGCCCTTACAACATGCAAAATTGTTCTAGATAGAAAGATTTATTCTTATTCATATTCGTCTTTTTCAGGAAATAAAAACGCTATAGGTGCTTGCTGAGTGGGGCAGCATCTTTAGAATAAAAATCGAGTTAAATAAAAACTAATAATTATATAAGTATAGTGATAGTTCAATAAAACACTACCACTTCAAACATAATTTAATCTTTGAAAAAGATTGAAAATATGGTGCATTACGGGAAAAACTGACCTGAAACTGGTCGTTATTGACATGGTCAACGAGGCGTTAACATTGCAGAAAGTCATTCAAAAATTCTTATAAATTGAATTTGAAAACTTCATTTTTTATTTCTTCGTAGAAACAGTTTTATTGAATGCCTGTTTGGTTTTTAATTATTATCTCTTTTGGATTGGTAAGCGGTCACACTATCCACTATGCTACAACTGGCCTAGAGTCACCCCTTCTCCGAGACGTGTTTTGCTAAATTTTAACAAAGAAATAAAAATATATTTTTTCTAAGCGAAATAATTAAAATTAAATTTTGAGTATGACCTTTTGGTAAAAAAAAATTTAAAATGAATATTTTCGTTTTAATTTCCAACGGAATTACAAAAGTTTGAAAATAATTATTGTTTCCGAGTTTTTAAAAAAAAAATTTTAATGATTGCAGTCCCTATTCTAAACTGAATTTCTCCCATATTAGGTATACATAAACTTTGCAGTCTCAGCTCTATAACGATTATTTCTTTAGAGCGAGGTTGTGAAAATGAAGCAAGTATTTAAAATAAATTTCTTTCGGTAAGCTTTTTGTAATTTATAAGCTTTTTTTTATAAATAGCCAAATCCCTTCCCTTAAACCTTGAACTCCAAATCTCTAATAGTTATATTCACCTCCGAACGAATGTTGTGAATATGGGTGTGGCAAAAGGTATCCCAGTAGCGAATGGAAGGCATCCAGCATCGATGCTTCATATGTTATATGCTGAATATTGTCATTCGATGACTCACTCGATTCTTTTTCTAATAAAATATGCATTACATTTAAAACTGAATGACATTAGCGGTAAGCGATTGGGATCCCATCTGCATTACCTTTCTTCAACGCAGTCATTGAACAAAAAACATCAGTATACAGAATACCTGACCACATATTTTTCGAAAAAAAATCGGACCGAAAAAAAAGGCTATCATTTTTTTCGCCTGAACTCGGATCTCCATAAAAGAATTCATTAAAAAACGGTAAAAAAAATAATAAACGAAATATTTTATTTTGTAATCATACAAAAGCAAGTCAATGGGGGTTGTTACAGGATCTCCTTTATTGTTTTTAAACCGCGATGTGAACACTCAGAAAGAGAGCACAAAAGGATTGACCGAGTACGTGCAACTAAAAAATACTCAACTTTTCTCTACCTCCCCGTACTTCGTCTCTCCTAAAAACTGAAAATTGACCGCCAACAATTGACTAATGTAAATGGCCACAATAGGGCAGTCTCAGTGCCAGTATTCAGCTGATACTTTAAATAGCGGAATACTGCCACTGCCACTGATACTGCCCTATTGTAATCTGGCCTTTACTCTAATGTCCAAAACAGTGCTGCCAACTTAGTTGTTTTCCCTAGATTTTAGGGGGAATTTTTTTTAACAGTTGGACTGCGCCAAAAAGGAATGTCGAGTAACACGTAAAATGCAAAATGCCACAATATAATTATTTTTTGGCGAGAAGCCAAAATCGGACCTGTCGGACCTAGGTTTGAAAAATCGGACCAAGTCTTAAGTCAAAACTTAGAGAATAAATAGGAATTAAAGATTTCAACCAAACTTTTCAAGCAATAAAAGCAAAAGGAGAATGGTTCCAGTGGAACTCAAAGAACTTTTTTAAAGGACACGTACATGACAATTTTGAAAACAGGTTAGACTGACCATGACTATGACTGGCGACTTGTTTTCTCCTCTCCGAGTTGAATTATTTTTTCCTTAAAATTTTCTTGCATCTTTCGAGTCCTAATTTTTCCACAACTTCTTTTTGCCTCCGATGGGGCTCGACCCTAGACAGTTCACGCGGTCACGCTACCCTCTATGCCAAAGAGAGATCTCATTAGCGAGTGCTCGATTTATGATGTTAACGTTCAAGAAAATCTAACTATAGACGCCTTGTATGTACGTATGATATCTATATAATATACATATATAAATATACGTATTTTAGTAGAAAAAGTCGAGAATTTTGAATGACAGTTGATCGAGTATTGGATATTTTAGAGCTGATTGCATTAGGGAGAATTTCACCCAAATGGTAATGCACATGCAATACCTTGCAGTCGATTTAGGATTCGATGTTGTTGGCATGCATTGACCATTTCGCTGCTGGGAGAGCTCGCAATTTATTCTTTGACACCCTATAATTTCTTTGGCGCATCCGTCTTACAGCAACACAATAGTTCGGGGTGTTTGTGTGAACGTGTCTTAATTTTGGGTGGCAGTGGCAGTAGATCCTATGTCTGACTGTATGCCAGGCGGACGGAAATCGCTATATTTACTCAGTTTTGGTTGCATTCAAGAATGTATATATGTGTGCACCTATATATATTATATGTCCACACCGAGAGAAAAAGGTAGTTATATTAACTGAAAAAGCAGGTTAAAACAACTGAGTTCACCGTTAATTCTTAGCTTATGTATAGTAGCGGTCAATTCAACAGTACAAACATAGTCAATAAGGATATAACTACCTGATGGTTGATATAACTGTCTCGCGGTTAAATCAACTGTCACCAGCGACTGGGAAAAAATAATTTATTTTTGGCTTTGACTTTTTTTTTATCTACTTTTATTAATTTTTTTTTTTTTTATTAAATTATTATATTTTTTCTTTATTTATTTGTTTCTATTTAAATCTTTTTCTCTTTCATCTCTTTAAATTTTCTCGCCTCGGCCGAGCCTTGAACCGCTGACCTCCACTTCGCTGGGCGAACGTCTTAACCATGACGCTAAGCGAACGAATTTTACTTGTTGGTCAAAATGCTCACTTGAGTTTATGGTTGCTCAAGTTTTGGGGAACGTGCTTAAGGAATTGTTTCACTCCCAAAATTTTTTGCTTCAAAATGAACCATTAAAAAAAAGATTAAATAAATTAAAACCTTAAAAATTTAGGAGAAAATTTTTGTCTTCCAAAACAACTACACTCTGAACAAAAAAAAACTGTAATTAAAAAAATTTCAGAAAAATTCCAACTGCCGCGGGGATAGAACCCCGAAGCTCACGACTGTCGAGTCACAGCTTAAAGAACTGAGCTATCGAACACTCCGCAGACGGTTGATCAGAATGCGAACTTATACCTCTAAGTGAACGAAAGCGAAATTGAACATAAAAAGTAACGGTTTTTCAACTGTTCATTTGACTGCCTTTTTCAGTGCATTTAACGCGGAATACAGATTTTTTGACCACTCTTACTTTAACTGTTCTAAGTAGTTGATTTAACCGTTGTTATTTCTCTCAGTGTACATAAGAATATGTTTACATGTCCATACATAGGTCGAAATATATCAGCGAAGTGTATTTTTAGGCAAGCGATACACTATAGCATGATTGCATGCAACACAATTGCTGGCAATCCATTCCGTGCGATCAAAAAAGGCCGGTTTGTTTAGACTACGTGCAATAAATTACGTGAAATTGGGCGGGGAGTGGATTTCATGCAAGTTACGCGCATATTGCTTGCAATCGTTGCATGTACTGTATACACACTAGAGTCCGACCGAAGGTTCGGCTTCGGCTTCGTTTTGCCGAACATTCGGCCTAAAAATGACCTTCGGCTTCGGCATCGGCTTCGGCCACAAAAGGCCGATTATTTAGCCGAATATAATTTTTTTCTAAAATAGCGCCTATAGCGACTCACATGTTCGACAGTTCTAAAAATGGTTTGCTTTTTCTTTTGGTATGAGGAACAGGGTTCACTATGTAAATTACCACATCATTCACATATTTTACTTTTCAATCGAAAGATTATTTACTTCGTGAGCCAATTATAAGTACAGCAAAAATTCCTTTATGTTCTGCAGAAAAAAACTAACCTTGCTGAGGTGAATACATGTTCCACTGCATGATTGCATCGTACAATATACAACATTTTGAACTATAATATAAGACTATTTGATTTTGAGTTTTAAAGGTGCTTGCCCACTTGGCAAGTAAAAAACTTAACAAGTAAATTGCTTTCGCTTGCCAAGTGTGATTGATAAAAAAGCATTTTAAGCAAGTAAAATTGTTCTTGATAGAAAGTTTTAGAGCAAAAACAACCTTGCTTCTTCAGTCCTGTTCCATACTAGGCGATAGTCGCCGGAGACACATTTTGTTTTGAAGAAGAGAGAGGGCCGGGGAAGAGAGAGGGGTGCTGTTCTCTCTCTTCTCCGACCGTCCCTCGCCTTCAAAACAAAATGTGTCTCCGGCGACTGTCGCCTAGTATGGAACAGGACTCAGGAAGTCAAAGCACTTAATTTGCCAAGTGGGGAATCATCTTGAGCAAAAAAGTTTGTTCACGTTATTTTTATTTAATTGGTAACGAGAATTGTAGTTTTGTTTTCTGTTACTAAAACACTAAAAATTTACTGATTTGTTTAAAATTAAAACCAAAAAAAAAAAAAGATAAGGTGTTATAGTCACGCGAGCCTGACAATAAAATACCCGACACAGACACACATGTTTAAATAATTTTTGAACCACGCCCAAAACACACAACCATTCAGAAAGAATATTCAAGTGGTTTTTAGGGCCATTAGGGGCCCCATATATTGACATTTGTTAAAATTCTTTATGAAAACCGACCCTTTGACACGCCCACTTTTCCAATTTTTTTTTGAATTTCTAATCGGAGTCTTAAATATACGCTTAATTTCTAACTTTCATTGAAATATTGCGAAAAAGTACGATTTTGAGGCGGTTTTGGGCTTTTTGTGACAGACCCTAGGACTGGAGGTACCCCTAAAAATGGTCCGATCGGGCCCATTCTCGAACTCGTTCTTACTCATGTCTCTGTGAGTACGCATACTATTTAGTCAAGATAGCTCAACTCCTTCGATAAGAAATCTGTATACAACAGACGGCCAGTCAGACGGACATGAACAATCGAATCTCCTGGTGACGCTGATAATTTCTATATTTTTTTTTTGTATTGTCTATCTCGACTGGTTCTGGGTGTTACACACAACCACACAAACGCAATATATCCTCGACACAGAGTGTGTCGGGTATAAAAAGGGAAATTGGTTGTGTAGTTGTTTTTTTTTACAGCTTCGGCTTCGGTCTTCGGCCGAAGTTTAAGCCAATGGCCGAACATCGGCTTCGGCCAAAAATTTCACCTTCGGTCGGACTCTAATACACACTTGCTGCACTGTACTATACTAGAAGCAACATCGAAGCAGGCAATTAAAAAGATTTTGACTTTGTTGACCGGGAGATGTACTTTTTTCCGCTTAAATAATTTCGAGTTTATACCATTCATTTATACGCTCACGGTGAATTGTACAGAGATATTAACACCAATGCAGATAGTTAAAGTACAATGTGGAAATGTGGTATAAATCAGCAATTATTTCCGCGGAAAAAAGTACATCTCCCGGCCAAAAATAAATTAAATGGTCACTATAAATATACAGCCTTTTCTTCTTTTTAGCATTTTCTATTCCGGCTGAGGCCAGGGTCTACTCTTCCCGGTATCGTTCTCCATTTCTTGCTTTTTGGAGCATTCGGTTCACATAGGCCAACTGCTTCTAAATCCTATCTGAGTGCATACAACCGTATCTTTTTTAGGCGCCCCTTTGGGCATGTATGGTACCTCGAGTAACAATCCTTTTTTGCAATGGCTGCTTCGTGGGCCCGCAATAGATGTCCATACCATCGGAGTCGTGCTTTTCTCATTTCCGCAATAGGCGCAACATCTTATTTGGAAAGAATCGTATCATTTCCGATATTTTCGAAACACGAGATCCCGAAACACTTTTTAAACGTGAAGTGCGCAACCTAGTTTGCTATCATTCTGAACTGACAGTGCTCGTTTTTTGTTTCAAACGTTTTTCATTGCATGCAAACGATTGCTCAATTCCAACGAGTTGGAAATGCGCAACGGGCAACACGCAATAAGCAAAAATAACACAGGCCTGCAAAATTGAAATTTTATTCTCCCCTTTTGAGTTGCAGTAGTGATTCTATTAGATTTTTGTGTGCTGAAAAATTGAAAATTTTCAAAAAAATTCCATCACGTCAGAATTTCGAGAAAATCGCGTAAGAGTTTTTAATGACCATTGCTTTTTTGAAACTCGTTTTGCTCGTATATGGCTTAAAATATTTTAAAATTTTAAAATCTTTTATGTTCTTAAAACATCATTCTATAATATGACATCAAAAATAACTAACAAAACGTTAAATGAATGGTGTAAAATGATGCTCAAAGTCGAAAGTTTGAAAATTTTTTGAAAGATTTTCAGTTTTTTTGGACTTTGAATGAACATAGCCCACCTATTAGCAGTCCCCCTTCCAAAAACGATATTTTAATTTGTTGACCAATCAATTGTGTGTACATATGTCAAATCTAAGAACTGCAGCACAAACAGTTTCCACAATATAGAGGTTTTTCTAAAGCAACTCAAATCGGAGATTCGTATACATAACATAATACAAGCTGGATATGAAAAACTCACTTGTTTTTTCGTTTGAAAAAGAAGAAATTACTAGATCGATTTGAAATATTGGGTCAGGGAAAAATAAAGTTCTGATTAAAATTTGCGTAATTCCATAGCTGACTACGTTTACTGCCGCGACACAGCTGTTGGTCACTATATAAGCTTGTATGTATGAATTTTAAGAGAAAATAATGAGCTCATTTGACCTCAAGAAGAACAAATGTTAATTTTGTTCGCTCTATTATAAGCAATTTATTTATTTCTGACCCAATATTTCAAATCGATCTAGTAAATTCTTCTTTTTCAAACGAAAAAACAAGTGAATTTTTCATATCCAGCTTGTATTATGTTATGTATACGAATCTCCGATTTGAGTTGCTTTAGAAAAACCTCTATATTGTGGAAACTGTTTGTGCTGCAGTTCTTAGATTTGACATATGTACACACAATTGATTGGTCAACAAATTAAAATATCGTTTTTGGAAGGGGGACTGCTAATAGGTGGGCTATGTTCATTCAAAGTCCAAAAAAACTGAAAATCTTTCAAAAAATTTTCAAACTTTCGACTTTGAGCATCATTTTACACCATTCATTTAACGTTTTGTTAGTTATTTTTGATGTCATATTATAGAATGATGTTTTAAGAACATAAAAGATTTTAAAATTTTAAAATATTTTAAGCCATATACGAGCAAAACGAGTTTCAAAAAAGCAATGGTCATTAAAAACTCTTACGCGATTTTCTCGAAATTCTGACGTGATGGAATTTTTTTGAAAATTTTCAATTTTTCAGCTCACAAAAATCTAATAGAATCAGTACTTCAATTTTAAAGGGGATTTTTGATGTCGGCCTGTGTAATCAAAAGCGTGTACACTGCGTGCAATAATTCCATGCAATAGTTGCATGCAATATTGCTCGCAATCTGAATATTTTCAAAAACGGGATACTGTATACACTACGTGCAACGCGTAATCGTGCAATAATTGCGCGTTCCATACAACCCGGCAGCGATTTCGTGCAATCATGCTATAATGTATCGCTTGCCTTACCTGCTACAGGATCTAAGCGAAACTAATACACCCTTGGTGTCATAAAAAGGACCTAGGACATTGAAAACTGCATCGCTAAACATAATTACGATTCGGCTTCTTGGGTCATTTTCGAACCAACTATTTGTTGCTTTGTACCTATCAAAGTTTTTATTCCGCATTCATTTACCTGTTCCTATTTTTATTTCAGAAGTAACAATTAAGAAAGCTAAAGTCGGTCAAGCCCGACATTGAAATACCCAGCATCCTGACATTATTGGCGCACTATGTTACGAAAAATCTCCATTTGTGGACGGACCACATAATTTCTTTCCTGCACCTTTCATTCGCCTTGGCCAACCTATGTTGTGAATTTGAAGTTTCTACGCCTATTACTTCACAAGTTACGAAAAACCCTTATTTGTGGGCGTGGCTCGAGGAGGACGGCGTCCATTTTTTCCCAGGATGTCCCTTTACGTAGTTTACCATTATATATCAATGAAATGTGTTGAGTGGTTCGCAAGTTACAAGCATTTTGCTGAAAACACATTAAATTTGTTTGTGGGCGTGGCAGTGGGCGGATGTCTCCAATTTTTACTTAGGATCATAGTCGAATTCCGATATACCTGTGTGCCAAATTTCGGCTTGGTTGGTCCAGCCGTTTCGGAGGAGATCCGACCACAGACGGACGGACGGACGGACAGACGGACATGTCTAAATCGATTCAGTTTTTGATCCTGATCAAGAATATATATACATGTCTATATCTACGGTGCTTAGTTCTGGCTGTTACAAGATTTGCACAAAACTAATATACCCTGCTTACGCTGGGTATAAAAAGCCGTTTGTTATGCATTATGTTCAAAGGGTTATTTGTGTCCGACCGAAGGTGGATTTTTAGTCGAAGCCCAAGACCGAAGCTCAACAATCGTCAGAGTTGAAGACTTCGGCCGAAGACCGAATTGTAAATACAAAATATCACAAATTTTTGAAAACCATCAACCCGGGCATGTCAAACCGTAAACTACGCTATTACACGAGTTCGGTGGATCTCATCAAACCTTGCTCACATGTCGCATTAGCTAATCTTAAGCGCCTATTATGCAGATCAATATGCGATAAGTCAGACTTTTTTAAAACTTTCTGAAATTCCTCGTTTAAAGTTATGAAATTTTTTTTGTTATGGCGCGTTAAGTCGCAGGCGAAAGGAAAGAAGACACAAGCCCAAACAAGGACCCACATATCTGTTCCTTGCAATCATTTTGATGTCTCTGATGTTCATGACAACAATTAGCGAACCCTTTTAAGCCTAATTCCAAATAGTTTGTTTAGAGGCGTATCTTCACAGTCCTTCTTGGCAAAAAGGATACAAAATGAAAACAATTCAAAGATTTACTCTCGCCGAAATCAATTGTGTACGAAATTTCAGTGTCTTAAAGGTTTGAGGAACGTCGCGCGTACTTTATGACATTTCCACCTACAAGAGGAATTAGGAAAATTATTTTTACAAATATAGGATACGCTATTTTGCAGTACCGTCTTATTTTTGTTGTTTATGAGTTGCCTTCAATGTTTTGAAGATGAATGGGATTAAGCCGAATTATACTTGACACCACTCAGCATCACACTCCTAGGCAAAACAAGTAAGGGTGTTATTGTCAGGCGAGCCTGACAATAAAATACCCGACGCAGACACACATGTTCAAATAATTTTTGAACCACGCCTAAGAAACAGGACCACTAAAAAAGAATATTCAAGAGGTTTTTAAGGCCATTAAGGGCCCCATATACCGATTTTTGTTATATATCTTTATGAAAACTGCCCCTTTGCCACGCCCACTTTTCCAATTTTTTTGAATTCAAATCGGTGGTGTAAATATACGCTCAAATTCTAAGTTTCATTGAAATATTTCGAAAAAGTCCGATTTTGAGGCAGTTTTGGGATTTTTGTGACAGACCCTAGTAATAGAGGTACCCTTAATAATGGACCGATCTAGGAAAGTTTTTGGGAGGATGTTTTACAAAGGAAGCATAAGTGCCAAATTTCGTTCAAACCCCATTTGAATTTCGGGTGTAGAGGACAATTTTTGAAAAATGACCTTCTGCCACGCCCACTTTTAAAATTATTGGAAATCGTATTACTTGCCTTTAAATATGATCAAATATCAAATTTCAACAATTTCGGTGGTCATGCGAAGAATTTCTTTTGTGGGGAACGATTTGACCAACAAAATTCTTGGGACAAAGTATAAAATTGTTGGCATTTTTTTGGAGTCTACTATTAAGACAAAGTACCTATTCTGGAGATTTTAAAGGCTATTAAGCTTCATATTCTAAATTTTTTTTTTTCAAATTTTTTATGAAAATTCCTTTTGACACGCCCGATTTTTCAATTTCGGGAAGTTTAATCGGAGGCTTAAATATATGCTTAAATTCTAAATTTCATGGAAATATCAGTTTGGAAATTTTTGTGACAGATCCTACTATTGGAGGTACCCTTAAAAATGGTTCGACCTGGTCGTTTTCGGAACTTTTTAGCGTACCAAATTTCGTCAAGCACGCTCAAATCCATCGATAAGAGAGCTTTATATAGACTTCTGACAAACAAACACACATATCTAAATCGATTCTCCTGGTGATGCTGATCATTTCTATACATATTTGGTATGCTTTATTCTCGATTGGTATAAAATCTAGAATTCTGGACATTTTCAAGACTATAAGGAAGCCTCATATTGCAGGCCGACTTCTTTTCATAAGTTTATTAAATTGCCATTTTACGACGGACATTTTTCAAATTTTTGAAAATTAAAACGGAGGCCTAACCTCACATTAACATTGCTTTAAGATACCTACTGAAAGATACTGAGACTGGAGAGCAGTTCTCAATTTGTTTTTTAAACCCTAGTGCCGGCGGTCAGCCTTCAAATGGTCCGAACAAACTTGTACTTACTAGTTACATCTCCGCCAATCTGTGTTCCAAATTTTACCAAAATAGGTCAACTCAACTGTATAGAACCATACGGACGGAGCGACATACAGAACGTTTTCTTAAGCATTTCTGAAACGTTTTATAGATCTGGAGAGAGCCCATGCAATTTGCTTGGGAACCAACCCATGATTTGGTTCACAACCAGCCGCTCAACAAACGTATGTCGCTAACATTAAGTCGGACAAATACAATTTTGTGAATTACGCTTGATTATCTTCTCAACGGGTACACAAAATTTTTTAAGATCTATCAGCATCACTGAATCTTCTACGCGGATTTATGTGACGGTATAAGCAATACCATAATTGGCCCTTGGAATTCCTAAATTGAAATCATTGAAATCAAGACTCGGAATATTTATGTATTCAACGAAACTTACGATATATTTAAGCTTATTTCTTCTGAATTTCAAACTTCGCGGAGGAGCTCGCAAAAAAATTTCAAGCCCTGAAATTAAGAAAATAATAATCTATAAACTTTTATTACCCACAATTGCTTCTTTTCGCAGCCAAATGTTAGCATAATTACTATTTTTTACGCCGATGCTTATCAGGGCTCCCCTTTTTATGGCCGCCTTCAAGACGTTGCCCTCAAATGGAGCTGAATGAATACCGTTACTATTGCGGCTGGAGATCGTGCATTGTGATAGCGCAAGGAAAAAACAATTTGAAAGCGAAAGAACAGCGTGTCGGTTTGAATGGCAAGTGAAAATAGACAAATAACTCATTTTGCAGTTTTAATTGTTTTTTTTTTTCTCGTTGCAGAACTCTTACAACAACTCATCACAGAAAACCATCGCCCTTTACGTAAGGCATTACTTTGCATGTCTCCGCAAAATCTGTTCCTAATTGAAAAACTTTTTTAAAAGTACAATTATGACTCTATGCTTGCAAGCAGAGCTTGAAGTTTTTATTCCTTTGCCTGCTGAAAAATGAGGAACAACGGTTATTTGAGTAAAAGTGTCAGCAGTGCAAATGAATCCTTTCATAAATCCTTATATCCCTTGTTTTCTAAATGGGTTCGTGAGAACAAAAATTGCGATGTTTGCAAAAGAGATAAGGTACCCTAACCAAATTTAAACTCAATCTTGTTGCGGGCTCAAAGGCAATTGATTATAATCTACGGAATCATCGCATCTATGGGTGATTTTATATTAATTTATTCTTGCTTTTTGAGACACAACAAAAGTTTCAATTTGTACTTTCATTGATTTTATAAAAAAAAGTAAGGGCGTTATAGACAGGTGAATCGGACAATAAAATGAAAATATACACAGATAATGGGTTAGCTAAATTTGTTTCAATATTTCATAAAACAGGCCCCACGACTGCGATTATCAAGACAAAGTATTGTGGAGACATGCCAATAAGGGACCTCATATGACGAATGTTTGTGAGTTCGGCGATTTTGGTGATAGACCTTTGTACTGAAGGTACCATTAATAGTGGACCGATCAGGAAATTTTCTAAACGAAATATTTATGGCCATATCGAGCCCTAACCGCCAAATTGACGTAAGCAACAACAAGCAAATTTTACAGGAGAGCGTTTTTTCTGAACTTGTTTGCATTGACTGGCATACAAATTGTAAAACTTATAGTGCAATATCTCCGTTAATATTGAGCTTATCGTCGTTATATTTTTGAAGGTGGTGAGTTTCAGGCTATCGAACATATTTTCATCAAAAAGTCAATTTCGGAAAAAATGTCACTTAAGTCATTTGGCAGATATGGCTCGATATTAGCAGTATACTTGGCACGACCAAAATTTTCAATTTTTAGAAATAACATTAATTGTCTCTATGTATGTTCCAATACGTAATTCCATGAAAACATCTTGAAAATTGCAGGATTCAGAGCAGTTTTTGTTATTTTTATAACAGACCGTAGTACTGGAAATACCGCATACCAAATTTCGCAATGATAGATGAAATCTTTTACGAAGAAACCTGTATACGGACAGGCAGACAGCAGAGCTGTAAACGAATGATTCATTTTTGTCTCTTAACTCACAATGAATTAAAAAAATTAGAATGCATTCGATTCACCAAAAATATGAATTGAATTAAAATCTGAATGCATTCATTGAAGATATCATAAAAACAAATTGTAATTCATTTTTTCATTCGCCTTTTTTAATGGTGTGTAAACAGGTTAAAAAGGTTAGTTGAATACATTAGAAGTGGAGTTATGATCGGACTAGTACTGACTACACTTGGTTCAGTCCATTTTACTGCAGGGTAATTTAGTCAATAACTTATAGCTGTTATACACGAGCATGCTCAGGTATAACAACTCTTACTTAGCAGGAAAACGCCTCATGCGTGACAAAGTCACAAATGATGCCATCGATGATAAGTAGGTGACAGTGGCATATAGAATTTTACAAACAGAGACGATTGCTAGCTTACACGTTATTGTCTGAGCTAAAAATAAGGACAAACAAAGAGCGCCTTTTAGGATGACATGTCACCCGAACAGCCATGCAGAACAGAACATGACTGATGACGTCGTCATGCAGGACTCATTTTCCTGCTGGGTACGCAATAATGATTAATACATCTATGTGTTGATTTGACGCTCGCCGTTAAATTAAATTGCAATTAACATTGCAACGGAAAAAGAAAAGTGTAAAAAGGAAAAGTAATAAAAAAGTCACCAAGTTTATTTGCTGAAAGTGAAATTCTCGAAAATTTCCTTGCCTAAATCTTCCGGAAAAGACTTTTTACACCAAATGGAGTTGTAAATGACGACGGACCATCCAGCTCGAATAGTTCTAGAACAGATTCTCGAACTTGTTCTAAATCATGTCGCGTGAGCACGCATACGAATTTGTCAAGATAGCTCAACTCTTCGATAAATGGAACTGTAAATGACAGACGGACGCATCCAGCTCGAATAGTTCTAGAACAGGATTCTCGAACTTGTTCTATACTCATTTGTCGCCATGAGCACGCATACTCGACTAGTTTTGGTCAAGATAGCACACAATCTTCGACAAACGCATAACTGTACTACAGACAGACAGACGTGAATGTCGATATAGAACAGTAGTAAGTCGATAATTTAACCCTCACTATTCATACGCTTTGGTTTAATGCTCTCTCTTGAACTTGCCGTTAAGTTTTGTTTTGATTTTCACTCTCAGCTTAAGATTTATTGCATTCGAAAAAGCAATTAAGGCCTGGCCAATATGCTCACCGCTAAAGTGTAATGATATGGAAAATGATGCCAACACCGTCGGAATGCCTGAATACTGACCAACGGTTTTCGTGGAATTTGTGCGATCAAATCGGCGTAGGCCTCAGCTTCCCTGGTCGGCTAGATCAGTGCGTTCGATATCATTGCTATCTACCTCGATGGAGACACATTAAGATGATAATGGGCATGCTCGCCGAAAAAGTTGAATTTATGAGTTCGCAATGGCTTATGTTATGCTTCTTTTGACTAATTTAGTTGCTAATACATCATGGAAGCAACGATGCCAACACCGTCGTTGAATGCCTGAATTTACTGTACCAATTTCCGGTTTTCGTTGGAATTTGTGCAAAAAAAAAAAAAGAATACAAATCGGCGTAGGCCTCAGCTTCCCTGGTCGGCTAGATCAGTGCGTTCGATATCATTGCTATCTACCTCGATGGAGACACATTAATATGATAATGGGCATGCTCGCCGCCACTGTTTGAATTTATGAGTTCGCAATGCTTTATGTTATGTTCTTTTGACTAATTTATTGCTACTACATCATGGGAGCAACGATGCACGCCGCAATCGCTTTAGCCTTCCCTATATATTTTATTGTTATTTAATTTGTTCCTGAGCTTTTCTCGTCTTTCTGCTTTCTCACAAAAAAAAAAAAAAATTAATAAATAAAATAATTAAATGAAAAAACTGTGGCAGCTACTTTAAAAACCTTTCTTTAGTCAAGTTCGAAAAAGTTAAGTTTAGTCGTTACACTACCTTAGCATATCGTCTGCTGCTGAGTTGTTGTTGTTGTTGTTGTTGTTGTTTCGACGAAAGGGACCCCTTGCATTGGTATTCGAAATGGTCTTATGGAAACAAAGCCTCAGCTGTCGTACTGAGCGTCATTAATTTGGATCACTTCGAAATATGTGTCAGAATTCGGTAACATTGGCATCAACTTTCACCACGCCTGCCATTTACGCTTATTCAAATTGTCGCACCCCACTTTGGGACTGAAGTCGATTTCCACATTCGTTCGCAAACGCATCATATGACTGCGCTGTGAAGGAATTTTGTAATTTATTTTGCTGTAAGTTCAAGGCTCTTCCGCATACCACGGACGAAGCGAATGGAACGCTATGTTATTCAGAAAAAGTCACGGGAATGCGTGCAGCGCCAACAAATGGTTAATGGAATTTAACAATTTCCGAGTATCGATTTTTTTGTTAGTCGATACTTTTGCTTTTTTATAGATTGAATACGCGCAGAATTGACACTTAAGAGCCAAAAGACGTTTAATGGGCAAGGTCGAAGTTAAATTTGACAATTGCCAAAAATTAAATGCCTTGAGAAACTATTTTCAAATTCTTATTACGTGCACAAATATATTTGACTGTTATAAATACGCATATGCCAATGTCATGAGCATAAGTTAAACTTATAATACATGTGCGTAAGCTATTTTTGTACAGCGATGTCAAAATCTGATAGACAAAGAATACTTAAACATATTTTGCATAATGTTTGACGAATCTTAAGAGCAAACTTTTCTACTTCATTATACCTTACATATACTACGTTTATGCGGCAGCAAATCATGATTAAAACAATCACGATTTAAATAAGTACCCGTTTATGCGAAATGTATAATATCACGATTTAAGACCTATGTAGTTGCCATACAAAAAAAAAGGTACATGCATGGCAGCTTTAATATTCTATTCCGTTTCTTTTTTCCGTTATTATTTATTCTAACCATTAATTTCCTTCTAATAAAATACGTACGTCAATTTGATTTCGGTGAAAAAAACGAACTAAACGCTACCATACTCTTAAATTTGCAAAATTTATTAATTTGGGTGGCAACATCTCAAAAATAACTCGCGAGCTAGCATATAAATTGTGTATTGATATCATGATTTAGCTCAGACACAAATCGCGAGTTAGTTGCCGATCAGTAAATCGCGATTTAGAGGTACGCATAAACGTAGTAATATTAGATATGACAGCAATACGCAAAAGACTGAACTGAGCCATTATCGTTAAAATGAAGAAAAATGTCTATTTAAATATTTTTAATGCAGAATATACACATGCAGAATATATACATGTTTATATTTGACGAACTATTTAATCGGGTCCACCTATTTAAGCACATAGTAATCTGAGAAAATTTTAAACCACCTTATTCCGTTTTTATACAGTAGACACGGTTAAATAAAAATCATAAGAAGAAATGGATTCTAAAAATGACATTCAATCAAAGCGGTCGTTATATTACGTTTATATTAGAGCCCGACCGAAGTTGTCATTTTCGGCCAAAGTCGAAGCCGGGTCTGAAGTTCGGCCATTGGCTTAACCTTCGCCCGAAGGTCGATGATCGAAACCGAAAGCGCAGCTGTAGAACAAGAAATAAAAAACTACAAAACCATTTTCACTTGTTTTGTTATTCGTTAATAATCTTTCGAACGAAAACTGCAATATGTGCATGATGTAGCCATTTATATAGGTACATACAGCGAGCACTGTTTGTTATACCGAAAAAAAAAAAAATTTATTTAAGAACTGTCGAACAAAATTATCAACGTTTCCATGCATGGCAAAATTTGAAAAGTGGACTTCAAAATCTCCCGAATGCCTTTTGTCTTAATGGTCGTCATGTTAGGTCCTGTTAAAAACAAATTTGTATTATTAAGCTTCCCTGACATACTGCCACGCCCAAAAATTAATTTAATGGGGACTGGGTAAAATGCTTATAGCTCGCGACCCAAGCAATGCATTTCGTTATTACTTGGTACACTAGTAAATTACAAGAAGAGACGAATACCTGTAAAAGCGAAATTTTTCTCAAACAACCACATCCACACAGACGCCAACAAAGGCTTATCGTCAATAGAGTATAAAAAGGCGTGGAAGCTTCAAATTTCAAAATATAAATCGACTGATATGCCCTTAAATAGAGACTATTCGAAACTTCTGAAGTAAAAGGCGACGAAGCTTCAAATTTCAAACCTTGGTGGACCAAGAGGATTATTTGATATGTTCTGCCATGCCCACAAACATAGATTTTTTCTAACTCACGTATGGAAAAGCAAAGTGAGACAATATTGTTGTCGGCAAGCTGAGTATATAACACTCGGGCTTGACCGACTTTAGCTTTCTTACTGCTTTCGAATTGATTCGGTACTGACAAACTTTCTTCAATTATTGCAGAGCAAGTTTCTTATCCCAAAAAATATTTGATCATCCAAAGACTAATCTTGAAGCACTTCTTTGGACTACTCTACTAAATTCGAAACCTCATGAAAATTGGACCGCTTTTTAATATTGAATGTGATTACATGATCTTAACGGACTGAAAAATAACGCATATTTTCATAGATGGGCATATTGCAATAAATAATAAGTACACTAACTATTATTATTTAAGTAACGGTGGCAGTAAAATTTCACTACCATTATATGGTTAGTCGAAGCTAAATTAAAAAGTGTGCAACGAGTAATCTTTTTTTCGATACTAAAGGAGCAGTTGAGATTGTTCCTTTTCCACAATAGCTTCCCCTGAAAAATGTACTTTTTTCACAAAAGATATTTTGGCAATCAGGGTTCGATATATCCAGATGTAAGAAAATGTTATTATGTATATAAATCTTGTTTGGAGTGACACCTAAAACACGTGCTTCAATTTCGAAGACAAACAGCAAAATAAGAACTGTTATAACCTTATAAATATTTTACTTTGATGCTCTTATCTTGAAAACAATAAGTAAACAAACCTTAATTTGTTTTGATATTTTCGAGTTGTTTACAAAAACAAAGTGGGGAGCTGTCTATATTTGTTGCATCTCTGCCACTACCTTGTTATACTTATGTGATTTACATGAAGTAATTAAAATATACAGGAGAGTCTACTAAAAATACCAATTTCTGAGAGAAAATGGAAATTTTTATTTCGTTGATCGTGCTGAATAAAAACGAAGAAAAATGGACATTGGAAAAACAGAACTAAGTCCATTTTCGCAAAATATGGAGTTCGCCATAAAATACAAGATCTTTAGAATTTGCAAATTTTTCCATTTAAATTAAAAACTCTTTGCCATATCCAGGAAACGCACCAGCAATCATGAGCACATGCCCATTGGCTTACAAATCTATAATAAAACAAGTAAGAAAGCTAAAGTCGGTCAAGCCCGACTTTGAAATACCCAGCGTCCCGACATTATGAGCGCACTATGTTACGAAAAATCTCCGTTTGTGGGCGGGCCACATACATTTTTTTCCTGCACCTTTCGTTCACCTTGGTCAACCTATGTTGCGAGTTTGAAGCTTCTACGCCTTTTACTTCACAATTTACGATCCTTATTTGTCGGCGTGGCTCGAGGAGGACGGCTTTTCCAGGAAATTTCCCTTTTCGTAGTTTACCAGTACACCAAATATCAATGAAAAGTGTTGAGTGGCTCGCAAGTTACAAGCATTTCACTGAAAACATATTAAATTCAATTTTGGGCGTGGCAGTGGGCGGATGTCTCCACTTTCACTTCCACTTTCAGTGTACGTGTTTATAATTTCTGTAAAATGAAATTTCTATATAATGAAGTGATTTTATGGTCCCGTGCGAATTCATTATAGGGAAGTTCGACTGTATAGCAGTTTCCATCGAATTGAAAACGTGAATATCATTCACAGGTTGTATGAAAACTACAAAGGTAAAAAGAAATCGAATATTTAACTTAGGATGTATGATTGAGTGCAACTAAGGGCGAACGGAATCGCAATTATTTTATCCAGATTGAAAAAGTATTTATCCCATTGTCATGGATATTCCAATATTTTCAATGACGGAAAGGAAAAGAAGAGGAAACGCACAATCCTACATAAATAATTCACTTTAAATTTCCAAAAAAATATTCAAACTAGATAAATTGTTCTAATTAGAAGACGAAAACTGTGAAATTCATAGCTTGCAAATATTCGAGGCGCAAACCATTTTCTTCAAAGATGCATTTTTGCAGTGTCGATAATGCAGTTGAATTCTCACTGAAGATGAATTTGCTCAAACGGTACTTTCGCAAGTTTAGGAGAGTCTTCCCTTAATTAAATGAGTTTTCTGGTCTTAGGTGGAGAGAAGTCTTTAGGGGATTAAGTTTTTTTTTAGAAGCTTACAAATTTAAATTTAAAGAAATGCTGGCTTTATTTTAAGACATTCAGGACATTCAGTGTTAAGGAGTTGGTTCGATTAAACAATTTTTAATAAAGTGTTAATGGTTACATTAATTCAAACACTCGAGATAGATTCTATATAATATACACCGATATAATATCAGGAAAATCGCTTTAGCCATGTGGCCCTCTGCGCATCTGACTGTCTGTCCGTATATACTTTTGTTATCGAAGGAGTTCAGCAGTTCAAAGCAAGATGCTATTCGGTGTACAGATAGTGGAGACCAAGAACAAAAAAATGATCCAGAATGGACTTGATTGAATCTGGAGATATTTTGATGGCAATTTAAATTTGAACGTTTACGGCTGTTAGAATAAATATTAAATCATTGTTATAGCAGGGCGACTTGGGGAACATTTTCTTACGTCTACAGCTATAATCCATATGAGGCTTTTCGATTCGCATATATGTTGAATTCCACAAACTGCTTAATGAATTGTATTTAAAAAAATATAATATGTAATCTTTGTAAACAAATTAGTATTAGATATGGGCATTTCCATTTTGACGTGACGTGACATTCGAACGAAAAACAAAATTTTTTTTAAATGAAGAATTGCAAATTTAAAAAAAGTTTTTTAATATTTGCATACTAATAAAGTAGCACTATGTTTAGTAAAAAAAATTAGACCAATAGACCATAAGGATTTGAGTATTGAAGCAAAAAAGTGTCCTAGCGTTTCGTTACGAAAAACAGAAGTGGGTTTTTGACTTAGATTACAAGATTGCAAAACTCTGCTAATTTCGCAAAACTCGTATTAACTTCGTATTAAACTTATAGCAATAAGATTGTAAAATATAAGAGTTCATTTTCCAAGTTTTAAAATTGTAAAATCGTTTGTCGTTCGTTTTTTATTGGCTTCAATTACCTGGCGTTACGTTACCTGGCGTTACGTTACTAAAATTTCAAAAAGGGTTTTAGTCATGAAAATAGTCTTTTATTTTAACCGTTTTTCCTTTTAATTCATAAATTCTGGTATTATAAATAGAAGGGCCAATAATAAATTTTATCAAAAACAATATTTAATTGAGCTTGCGTAATTAGAAGATAATTATCAACTTATTCGTTAAAGAATTTTTGTTGTTGTTGTTTTGGTTGATTCTTCTGAATGGAATTATTAAGGACGATAACTTCCATTGATCAGGTTACTAAAATGGCCCAAATTTCATAGATAAAGCACTTTTAAAGGTAATTTAAGAAATACAAATACAACAAAATAAGCCTTTACCTATGTTTTACAGAAATGAGGGCTGACTATAACCACCAATCTTCTTAAATAGTGGAATTCAGATGTGTTACTATGATAGTACATACCCAAAAATTGTTTTAAGGAACTGGGGCATTTTCATTTCCGGTAGACCTTTCTGTGGAAATTCCCATATTACAAAATGGACGCACATATGAGAATGAAAATTTTTTCATCCGAAGGATCTATAGCTTTTTGCAGATAAATAATTAATTTCTCACGGAGCCTATGTGCTTTGTTCATTCAGTTCGTTACAGTCAATTGGGGTGCAATTTCCTTTTTTATGAACACTACATTCATTTGAAGTAATAGGTTCTCAGAAGCCATTGTAACAAATTTTAATAAAACTTGAAGATATTTCAAACAAAATTCAAAAATATAATTTCCTAAACGCAAAATTCAAAACATTGCACTACCGAGTCGGGGATCCTGTAATTATGCTAATCGTTTAATATGCTTGGCTTAGCTATATAAGTAACTCAAGAAGTGGACCTCATTAGTTTTAAAAATTAAACTTATAGGATAAATGAAAGGGTAACGTGAAATAAAAAATAAACAAATGCTGAAGTTTCATAGCGGAAATCTCTAACCAAAGTTGAAAGCTTTTTACATAAATTCACAAGTCAGCTGCTTTCGCGTCGCACTTATAATAATTAAACTTTATCGTTCAAGTAATTTAAGTATTTATTAATTATTTGCTCAATAAATTGGTGAAAAGAAGGATTTGGTCGACAGAAAAATCGATGCATCTAGCTTGGAGATATGAAAATATATTTTCAAATAAGCAATTCCATATTTGAGGATTTGAAAAAATAAATTGCGTGAGTTCCTTGTTTCAATGTCAAGGAATTTTTTCGATATGATTTTTATATTGAGTGGATAACAATACAAGGAAAACATAGCTTAACATTTTATTCAGGTTTATGATGAAGGTATATAAAATCAATTAATGGTCATAAGGATTGAAATCAAAGAAAACATTTCGTTAAGTTATTTATTTAAGAATGAAGACTAGAATATCTTTAAAAGAAACGCTTAAATTTTAATCAGCCCCAGTCTTACTTATGCGGGCGGGACATTCATTAAATGTGCTTTTATTGTAAAGTCTACTACAAACTATTTAAACTGGGAAGCATTTATTGAGAAGATCTATTAAATTCATTACAAAAAAAATTTAAGGCTTTTTCATCGAACTTGGAGCAGAGTAGAAAACGTAGTACACCGCATTGTAAATAAAATATGTTTATTATAAGCTTTGTTGGTGTTTTTTTCTTTTTGTCAATGTATAAAAAGCAAATCGTATATTGGCATTTCTGCCCCCAGTTTTTATTTCGTACGTTCAGGACCACATTTTCCTTCTAGTTTTCTTTGTTATTTGATTGTATTTGGTAGCTTTACAAACATACTTAAGATAACTTACTATAATGACAAATTATTATAATGTATGTCGCTCAGGTCGGTCCACCTCAAAGCCGCTCTGTGTGCAGCTACAGTACTCTTATTCATACTAACCTTCTTATTATCCTAAGCAGTTACAAGTTGTAAGAAATGTTTTCTTTTGTTTTTTTTTTCCTTTCTGTAGCCCAAGTTACATATCAAAGGAAATTACTAAAACCACTTGCATTAACTAATTTGGCCTTGATGAGCTTCACTAATTGAAGAGCGCAGTTTGCCAATCTTCGAAAATGATGTTGGCTGATTAGGAACATTACCAAACAAAAGACCAACTATTTCTATGTGCACATCTACCCAAGTCGAGTTTGAAATGCAAAGCAACATCTATACACCATAACTGTTTGCTACATGAGACTAGCATTGTTTGTCCTCACAATTTAGGAAAAAGGATTCTCGGTGACATTACGCCCGTCTGAAATAACTTTAAAAGAACCGCATCAACGAAGGAGTTTTCGCAAACTACGGCCATTTGCGTGAACCTGTTGTGCCGATGCCCGGCATTGTATGGAATTGTTCTATTTCCATATTGTAATGCGAAAACACATGGAAGGAGTTTAGATACGCTTATTGTTGTTTATAATATAAAATGGGTTTCGAAGGTTTTTCCAAATCATTTCAAAGGATGAAACACCAACTATTATCATCACGGAACCTAACTGACATAACAAGGTCAAGAAGATGAAAAGTGATGAATTGTTTCTTTCATCCGTTGTTGAGATTCAAAAACAGCTGCCAATTTTAATTATTTCAATTCCATTGGATATCAAATTAAAACAGATAAAAATAAAAATAACCGAAAAAATATTCCCATATGCCTGCACTTAGTAAAATAACACAACATCATACACCTCGTCATATCACACCACAACAGAAATTGAACCACAAAAAGACCACCCAAATAAGGGAATAAATCAATCCCGCACAGAAAAAAGCGGCCGACATGCGCAGAAAAAATTTCTGCCTCCATCAATGCAAAAACGAGATGGCAACAGAAGCGCCTTTTTACAGCATCCCACTTTCCGTTAGGGTTCATTCAAAGGATATCCCAGGAATTACGTGGGAGCTTGACAGAAGTTTGCCTATATTAAAGTCCTACTGAGTAAACAGTCAAATCTTCAAAGACACTAAAAATTTAATAGAATTCAGAGCATATTTGACGCTCAGGGCCTTTATTAATAAAAACATTCATTAAATATTAGGTCGGTATATTCTTTTCTCTACTTGTGAATGTGTAAGATTTTTAAACCAACCAAGAATTAATGTAAGAACACAAATGACAATGCGACAGTTGTCAGCCAAACCAATAAATAGCCATGTTTGCAAGACCAATTTAAGTGACTGGATCAAATTTCTTTGCTGTTTATCTCTCAATGTTTGTGTATGTTTCAGTATGTATGGGCTTTCAACTACAAAAAGTTCTGTAATCAAGGCTTGAGGGCGACAAAGCCAAAAATTAAAAAATAATGTTTCTTTTTAAACGCCAATGGGTGTTGTCCAAAATAAAAATAAAGTTAAAAAGAAAAGTGTCACCGAAAAGGGACCAAAAATGCAACAAAAACAGGAATCTGTTGATTCGCTGTCAAAGAAAGAGAAGCTTAGCTCATATACTTTCGCAATAAAGTTGTTTGGCTAGCTTTTCTAACAGACCTTAAAAGGTATTTTGTGAAGAAAGTTTTAGGCTTTCAAATCTCAGCGAATGCTCCAAAAATGGAAGCCAATACACATAAGGATTGAGTTTAAGCTTTCAAAGTTCAATTTCAGCAACGTTTTAAGCCGGATCTGCAAAAGTAAAATATTTCGAGTTCGTTCTTACTCATCCTTGAAACAAAATTTTTTCCATTTTCCCTACAAGACCACTGTAGTTCATGTATTCAAAATGAATTTCATTCACATTTGAAAATGGCTGTGTCAAATTTGACGTTTTTTTGCTCGGAGTTGGTCAATTCGATAATTTAGTTGCAATTTCGTTATTTAGAGTTTAATAGAATGTGCTTTCAAACATTAAAGTCTTACACACTTAATTATTGCTACTTACTTCTTTAATCGTGTAAGTACCCAAAAATCATTTTACATTGTTCGCATGTCGGGGTGTTTTTTCAAGCCCTATTTCTGTGCAGTTGCCTTTATTAGAATTTTAAATTCTTGCAGATGTTTATAAAGGTTGACACTCTGAAACAGCGCCGTTTGGCGTGAGGGAGGTCCTGGGCCCGCAGAAAAGTGGGCCCTTTCAATGTATGATAATGTAAAGTATTATAACTTTTGGTGGCCCCTCAGACCTGGGCCTGGTCCCGGTCTAACGGGCCCATGCGTTAAGATGGCACTGCTCTGAAACGGTCGTAATTAGTTAGCCAAAAAGAAATCCATTTTTTGCATTAAAATTTAGGGCTTGATTTAAGATAGTTAGAATGACCCAATTTTGGTCAAATATGTCCGTTATGTTGGAACTTTTCCATTTTAATGGTAATTTAATTTGGGCTCTCAAGAACCTCGTTCATAATTAGCAATATTAAGCATGGGTTTAGATGCCACTAAAGAAAAGTTTAAAGAAAATGTCCCGAAAAGGGACCAAAAATGCAACAAAAATAGGAATCTGTTGATTCGTGTCAAAGAAAGAGATTAGCTCATATTTCAAACTCGTGTTGGCAGTTTCAACGAGTCTTAAAGGTTTTTGTGAGAAATTTTAGGCTTTCAAATCTCAGCGAATGCTCCAAAAATGGGGGCCAATACACATAAGGATTGAGTTTAAGCTTTCAAAGTTCAATTTCAGCAACGTTTTAAGCCGGATCTGCAAAAGTAAAATATTTCGAGTTCGTTCTTACTCATCCTTGAAACAAAATTTTTTCCATTTTCCCTACAAGACCACTGTAGTTTCATGTATTCAAAATGAATTTCATTCACATTTGAAAATGGCTGTGTCAAATTTGACGTTTTTTTTTGCTGGAGTGTGGTCAATTCGATATTTAGTTGCAATTTCGTTATTTAGAGTTTAATAGGATGTGCTTTCAAAACATTAAAGTCTTACACACTTAATTATTGCTATGTTCTTCTTTAATCGTGTAAGTACTCAAAAATCATTTTACATTGTTGCATGTCGGGGTGTTTTTTCAAGCCCTATTTCTGTGCAGTTGCCTTTATGAGAATTTTAAATTCTTGCAGATATTATAAAGGTTGACACTCTGAAACAGCGCCGCCTTTAGCGTGAGGGAGGACCTGGGCCCGCAGAAAAGTGGGGCCCTTTCAATGTATGATAATGTATAAGGATTATAACTTTTGGGGGCCCCTCAGACCGCGGGGCCCTGGGTCCGGGCCCATCGGGCCCGATGCGTAAATGGCACTGCTCTGAAACGGCTCGTAATAAGTTAATAATGTGGACTCCATGTAGATTATTTTTCTGGAAGAGTGATTCAAGTTTATTGGGGAATTTTTAGGAAAATAAGAAAACAATTTGGCAATTCACAAAGTCTTTGAAAATCCCTTTTAAATTTATCCGATCTAAATGAGTATTTTGAGAGCTAAAAATTCTTAGTTTAGCTGATGATAAAAATTTTAGAACACTTTGTGAATTGCCTAAATGAGTTTTTTCTTCAAATAAGATATTTGTGAGGCCTAGCATTAATCCAAAAAATTCATCGATTTGCGATTTACGTTGTGTTTCTCCAACACGCGGTTCTTAATTCACTGAAAAGTTTCAGTACCCAGAAGATAATTATCACGTGAAAGAGACTTAAATAATATTGGCAGTCTTCCAAAAACTTTAATTTTAAACATCCGAAGTCTAAAAACATAAGATAAGCCTGAGTGGGACAGGCTTGAGAACATGAGCAGAATGATTTAGGATCGCTGAATTCTGGTGATCAACAATAATTGAATATCACAAAATATATAAAAAGTTTGAGGCATACAACAAAGGATCAAAAAGAAAAGATTTAAAAAAAACAGTTTCTAAATTTCGTTTTTCCCCTTGAAGATCTAACGATTTTCTTGGGAGAGTCAGGCATATTTCTGGATATATTTCCCCATCCATAACATCGTATAAGTGCGACATGTAATTTCGAAAGTGTTGATCTTGCTAAAAAAGTTATTTAATTTGGCGTGTGGTTACAAGGATTTTCATATCTTCTTCAAAATTTAACACTTTAATCTACATAATACTCAGAATAAACTACGGATGATAAAATTGACAGTCAATTTTCGTAGTTCCAAAGGAATACTTTGTAGTTCATTCCAGACCTTTCGAACAGAATATATTGTATATTCTTCAAAAAAAAAATTGGATGAAACAATTCGAGGCCAAAAAAGTCAAAAAAATATTTGTGAATTTTATGATTCGAAGATTCATTAAGGTCCAATATTACCAAGCATATTTAAAAAATTTTTAAAATTAAAATTAGAATTTTTAAAAAATAAATTTCATTTTCAATATCGCAATTTTTTAAGCATCGAAATTTACGGCAACCCCGTCTACTTCCAGGGATGTGAGTACATTTGACAGCTGATTAGATCGTTATTTTTAAAAACGGATTCTATAAAGAGCCATTCTAACGATTGTTTCGTACTCCAAATTGCTGCCCTGTGACTCCAACGCTTTTAGTCCTGTCTATCGTATTATATTATTTCCAAAACTGAATTTTTTTTTTTTTATTATTTCTTTGAATTTTTCCAAACAGCTGCTTTTTGAAACTCAAATTTGATATCATATTTAAACGCAGTGCCGAGGTGATTTAAAATATTTTTGAAAAATTGGAATAGTAAAAACCAAAAGCGGATTTTTATTTTAAAAAATTTTTAAATATGCTTGGTAATATTGGCCCTAAGATTCTTATTCATAAGAAAGCAATTATTGAAAAATTATTGTGTTTTGAAGACAATATTTTTGTTTGTTTAACTGATTAAGTTCCAAGTATGTACTTTTTCTGTACTTTTTCTTATGTTTCAAGTGCGCAACGGATTAAAATTGGAAATTTTCAGACATCGTGTTTTTGGCGAAAGTCCACCATTCATTTTCCGCCTGACTGGCGAGCTTTTGGTCTTTTTTCTTATGCATACAGGAAGAGAGTTTTCAAGCACAAGGATTTGTTGCTTTTCGAATTCAAAAGCTGGTAGCAATGCATAGTTGCATCTTGAGCATAATATTCACTTGATTTATATGGTTACATCAACACATTGCCAAAACTATTGAAAACAACAATTCAATTTTGTCAGGAAATATTCGACAACGTAAATTTTGAAGAAGATTAATCTTGTGAAAATTTTCACAATTTCAAAGCTTTTTGAGATGTGTAAAAAATGTTTATTTTAATCTTTTGTTTTGCATTTAGCATAATTAAGTATAATCTCCCAATTCATTTTTGAAAAACAAAACGTGATAAACTAGCCATATTTGCTCGACACAAATTAAGATGTCTGTTATTGTTAATACAGTGTACTCCCTCCTTCCGGACACTCCCCTTAAGCGGAACACTTCTGTAAAGCGGACATATTTTTCAGTCCAATGGGTGTCCGCCTAGGAGAGAGTACACTGCACTTGACTCTGTGGAGGGAGGGCATTCTAAGAAGCATTTTTATCGAATGTGGAAAGCCAACACATTTAATATACCTATTTGACGGACATACCAAATTTAAAAAACATTTGAGATTAAAATTGGAAACTTTGTTTAGACGTACCTAATGGTAAACCCTAGCATATATCAGTAGATGATAATTCTGTCCAAAAGGCATCTTTATAGAAGTTCAATCATTAATGAGTCAAATTTCATACGGCTTTGATTTTCTTACTGATTTTAAAAGAATCGGTAGCAAAGGTCGAAGCGCGTGATTAAAAATCAATCGCTTTGTAAATTTTAGTCCATTTTCATTTGGAAAATGCAGCTCACCTCGCTTTCGTATTCCCCCCGCCCCCCTGTTGTTGATTAAAGCCGAAAGTTTGGCGTCACGTCCAGTGTCACAGAGAAAACAACAACAAACCCCAATAATGATAGAACTGATTGCGTTTTTAAAATAATAATGGAAAACGATAATGCGGGGTGATTTAACGCACCGTGCTATTGAATACAAATAAAAGCGCCTCCTTGTAAGATCCCGCAATCCAGACTTTTCCCCGATGCATAGAATGGCGCTTCCATCAAAAATAACGGAAGCAGAGCGAGCTGCGCCGCAACTACCTGTTTCACCAGCGAATGGCGTAGCGGTGTAAGTACAGTAGCATCGCGACCTGGAGGCGGAGCTATAGTGTGTCGGAGCGAAAAAAGCTACTTTCGAACACATTCCTGTCCCACTTGCGCAGATGCCTCAGCCGCGAGTGATTTACTGTTCGCCAGTCAGTCAGTCAAGCGCCGTTGTCGCTTGCACACGAACAACTATTCGCTCAGAGCACCGCGTCATCGAGTGGCTCGTGTAGCCGAGTGGTTAAAGGTGTCGCTTCGAACTCGTGAGCGTTTTGCTAGCGGTGGGTTCGAATCCCACCGTTTCAATTTCTATTAACAATTCAAATTAAATATAATTTTTTTTATTGTTAAAAAATCATCAAAAACATTTAAAAAACAACTTCTTCAAAGTTTTTTTCTAAATCAGCACATTTTTTTAACTAATAAAAAAAAATTTTTTTTTTTTTTTCAATTGTTTTTATAATTTTTATAGTTTTTCGAACCAACGTGGCGCCGGCAGCGAAATTTTCATACCAGCCTCGCGGTGGCAGAGAAAATTTCGAACCAACCTGGCGGCGGCAGCGCAGCTTTTCGAACATTCGAACATGGTTCGTTTCGAACTTCGAAAATAATTTTCCCTCTGTTTGTCGCGCGCAATCCGAGCGAGACGGTGCGATGGCTGTGCCTCTCTACCGTTGTCCCTGTCTGTTGCATTCGGTTTTGCAGGCGCTGCCATTGCCCCAGTGTTGTTGTTGTATCAAACATTTTTTATTGAGGTTCCATGGATGCATTTAATTCGGCAGCCTGTGCCCGCGCCGCAATTGGACGAAGCATCGACAATGAAACCAATGCGCCGTTTTTTATTAATGCTCGGTTATTTGTGACTTGATTCCAAGCAGTCAAACGGAACCATTTGCGCCTCAAGCACGTAATCGCGGACACAAACTCGATCGGATTGCTCGTCGAATCGTCTCTCCCTCCCTCCCTCTCTGCGTAATCGGAAATTAATTGTTGCAAAGAATTTAAATTTCAATGGAGTGTGCGATGCGAATTCTGTGCGGTTTATAAAATTCAATCTTCCTTCAAGCAGAAATCGCCACCGCGTGAATTAACAATGGAAAATTTAATACAGTGCTGCAAAAACAAAGGAGACACGTAGCCCAAGTTATATGGACCAAACAATTTGTCTTTTGTGGCTTAAGTGCGAATCAATTCACTTTGGGAGATTTTGAAAACAATATTTGTGAGAATACCGGCTTGCCGTGATTAAATAAAACTCATAAAAGCTGTCAACATTGTCATCAGGCGAAAATTTATGTGGACTACAACAATATATTCATACCAGTGTTAAAAGTGTGGTGCATTGAGACTCGAAGCAACGACCTTTGAACTGTTGCCCATCGTACCTACAGTTGTTGTTTATCAAATAGTTTTATCGTACCCTCGATCGTTTTAACAAATACGAGTCCTGTTGGCGGTTGCATTCGCTTCTTTTGTTGCTGCCATCACTGGGTTCAGTGACGCAGTTGCAACCTGCCATTTAGGAACCGCCGTCCCGGATTGATTTATTGCATCTTGCGGGGCATTTTGTGTTTAATTGAACTTGGATCAACGTACCTATTTGGTGTGGCAGAAAGAACTCCAGAAAGACTGCTGTGGTGTTGTTTGGTGATAAACAATAACATCGAGAACGTGGCATCTGGAAGCACAAATGGAAATTTAGTAGCAGGCTTAGTTCTGGGTAAGTAAGAATGTATATGTTTAAATTCCAGTTGATAAAAAGTGCATGTGGTAGGCGCATTAGGTGATGTGAACACCGTTTGCTACTTTAAACGCCAGTGCTGGTTGAATAGTTATATTTTTGGATGGACGGTCACACGATCATAAATTTCATCGATTATCGACGAATTTTAAAGTGACAACATTTATTCAGTTTATAATGTGATGCTGCATGGCTAATTATTACCGCGGTGTGCTCTCAGCAACCAGTACAACTCTTATTATGGCTGTTAATTGCAATTTTGCACTGAAAATCTACACGAGTCCATTCAAATTCGAATAGGTTCGAATAGGATCCGAAGAGTTAATTGAAAGAATTGAAATCGTCAATATTGTTTTAAAAAAATTTCGACTTCTTTTAATCGTCTTATGTTTCTCAATACAAGTCTTTCTTCCAGTTTACTCAAAACAAAAGTTTCTTATTTGTCATATATGACAACACCACATAATTTTTGTAGCATTACATGTACCTGCCCCGTCTCAATTTGTTAAACTACACAGAAAAAAATATATTTCAAACTGGATTTCACCGGTAATTTTCCGCTGCAACCAGCTACGGCTTAACGAAGTATTTTGTCAAGCTAATGAAAAATAAAACTGACACATAATATTTGACTTAAAAGACTAAACTAGAGACGATTTCCGGACACCGCAATGAGAGATATTTTATGCTGCATTTAAAAAAATCGTAGTATAAAAAGTAAAATACAATTTTCTGCATCAATCCACACAAAATTGACTTAAAAATTGGCACCATCGCCACTTGAAAAAGTTTACACGATGCTTTTACATATTTATACTTTGTTGGCAAAGAATTAGTACAAGAAATAATACCCAAGCTATGTACATATTTACACCCTTTTATCTAGACAAGTCAAAAATGGTTCGATTTCTTGTCTATGTAAAAAAAATTTATTGAAATTAATAGTTTTCACTATATATTACAAAACACATCTACAAATATTATATACAAAGTATTTGTCTTTTTCTTCTATCAAAATCTCTCTCTCCCGTGTAGGACGGGAACCGTTTTCGGTAAAATTGGGCAGCTTTCGGCAGTTTCATGCAGTCCATGAACAGACCTATTATTTTGAAATGTTATGGCTTAGTGCCAGATCTAAAATGACGTCTTCAACGATTTCGGTATCGTTTTATTCTCAAGAAACACGGAAAGAATATTTTTGTGAAGTAGGTAAATGGATTGGTTAGCAGTCGAACTTAACCGAAACTTCCAGAATGTACAGTTTTGAAATAACCTGAATGTTTATAGAAATAAAAATTACCTAAAAATAGAATGTCTCATATCGCGTTCCTTTCTCTTGCAAAAATCAAAATATAAATAACGCTCAATGATTTGCGATATGACGCTTGTGTTAAGAAATAAATTAATAACGTATTTAAGGTTCTTCTGAGCCATTTATTACGGTGTTTAGAAGTGGTGTTCGTTCTTGTCGTTTTAGGCGATGGGGTCTCTAACATTTGAGTTTTGTTAATATGGAAGTAAAATATTTGTCATTTGAAGCAAAATTCCATTTCTATTATATTTTTGGATAGTGACCTTCCCTTTCTAAGCAGGGGAGCGGTGGGCTAGATGTAACAATTTTTGGTTTTTTGGCCACGACAACTTACTTGTCTGGTATTTATGAAATGTAGCTGCACTATTCCAATAAAGAACTATTCAACTACCGATTTCAAATAAATTTTTTATCAAACTTCAAACGATTTTTTTTGTAGAAACGGCTTTAAAAAAAAACTTACTTTCCCCGTGATTGTGGCTCTGAGATAGCGTAGGAGCATGCGTGCTCTTGATCCCAGTGTCCGAGGTTCGATTCCCGGCACAGACGACACGGAGTGTAATGTTCCAAGCCTAGCACTGGTTTTTTTCAAAAAATCGCATGTTAGGGGCCTAAGTGGCAGCCACTTCAACTTACCTACCTTCCTCGTGATTCAGGCTAGTTGTGAAAAGCTTGGTGTTAATTATAACATTGGGAATTAAAACCAGTAAGGACATATTTCGCAGATTTGCCATCAGAAACTTTAAAAATGCTGTTTGCTGTATATAATTTGTTAGTTAAGCGCCATGACATCTTATTCAGGGAATTGGGTTGATGAACTGCTGTCAGACTGCTGTGAGCCCATGTCAGCTTAAATTATTATTATTACCATGGCTCCAGCGGCGAACTGGGGATAAAAGGGTCCACCGGGTGTTTGAAAAATTGGGCCCTGTTACCTCAGAAAACAAAAAATAAACCTAACAGTTTAAAAGCACAGAGCACTGGGAGCCCACCGGGTATTTGCGCGGTTGCCCGCAGGCCCATTCCGCCCCTGCATGGCTCTAAGTGCACCACGACCTAAAAGATCTTTTATGCAGCCGGTATTCCCTTAGGATAATTTGAGACTATTGAAGAATCTTAGAATTTCCAACGGACTAAAATGATTAATTTCTTGGGGGCCTGTCAACTTAAATACTCATGGCATTAGGTATTTTATGCCGACCAAAAATGTGTGTTGTTTCAAAGAACTTTTAAATAAATATGGGGAAATTTCATTCAAAAAATTTTTTTCTTCAAAATCTATCCGCCCTATTCTGAATTAATATTCCCCAGGAATAAAAGCTTTCTCCGCAAAAATAGGGAGTATCTAATCTAGCGTCAATTAAAGGAAAACTTTGACGATCTTTGATTAAAAATTTTCGAAATTCTTGCTCGGTCCATATTCCCTTCCCAGTTTGCTTAGATTGGAAGAATGTCAACTTGCTTAGAATATGTAGCTCTTTAATGGAAAGATCTTTTCTGGTCAAAGCTATTAGAATATGGACTAATATTCCCGCATATTTAAGAAGTTTCTCGATTACTCCTTATTCATATAAAGACAGGTACTTAAGTTTTATTTCCAACATCATCTAACATTTTTCTTTTGACCACAAGACTTTTAGCTACACCAGTCATCATATTTTGCAATTTTTTTTTTTTTTCATTTTGTTCACTGCAACAAAGTATTCTTTGTTCATATTTGGCCTTCTTTGGCTAACTAAGCTTTCGCCGCCCCACGTCCAGAATGCATATTTATTTACGGATATACAGACAAAACTAGATACAAGGCGTGTCTTAATTTTTGCTCTCAGAAAGTGGCTTTTTCTTCAAAAACGTTCTCACGGTACGGCAAATTTTTCAAGGGACATTTTTTTGATCGAAAAGCGACATCTTGATAGTTATATAGATAGTAGACGTAGTAAGTTAGGATGAGACTCAAACAAATATTCTTCTAAAATGTAGGCAAAAAATTATTGTTACTTTTTGCGCCAGTTATAACTATCTCCCTGGTCCCCTTAACCTTTCACGACTAAGTTTTTTTTTTACAAGTAAGGGTGTTATAGTCAGGCGAGCATGACAATAAAATACCCGACACAGACACACATGTTTAAATAATTTTCAAAACACACCCAAAAAACATGACCATTAAGAAAGAATATTCTAGAGATTTTTAAGGCCACAAGGGGCCCCGTATACCGACTTTTGTTCAATTTTTATGAAAAGCGCCCCTTTGCCACGCCCATTTTTTTACAATTTTAAAAAAAGTTCTAATCGGAGGCTTAAATATACGCTCGAAGTCTAATTTTTATTTGAAAACGCAACGCAATATTCCCTCGACACAGAGTGTGTCGGGTATAAAAATAAGCTTGGTTGGTAAAATAAAATATAAAATTAAACGGATTCCTTCTTGCGATCCTTTCGAAATCAGAGATTTTCGATTGAACTTCTGTCAAATATTTCTCGATTGTAATTTGGTTAGCGCCTTCTCCACGGTATTTCAATGATGAAAAGTTAATGGCATGGTGAATGAAATTCTACAGGGGCAGAAAGGTCCAACGCCAAGAAAGTTAAAACGAAGTAAATTTAACTCTACACTCATTTTCTAGTTTTGAATTAAGAAATTGCATTCCATCAAAATAATGGAGCCTAATGTTGTTCAAATCGAAAATGTCTGATATTTTATGATTTTTTGTTGTTTTTGTTTGTTTTTTTATATTTTTTGTTTTTGTGAGAAAAGTTGAAATAATTTATTGAAACCATCGTTTTCGAGTTAAGTGCACTGTTGCCTGGGAGCTCAATACCAATTTTCCATCCGTCAAACTAGTTTCTGTGATCCACTCGCTCGTGCAGTCCTTTTTGGTATGTTTTTCCAATTTTTTTCGTGATAACATAGACCTTTGTTTATAATATACTGTCGAAAAGTTCGCGTGTTTTACATTTCATTTTGATTTATAAATGTGAACTACTGAGTTTGAAATATCACTGCGACGTTTTGTTCTTTGCTTTTATCGTCTTTTGATATGATGTTCGTGAACGCGGTTGATATATGGCCTTAATGCCTTATTGCAGAAAGTCTTTTACCACTATGAATTGGGGAAAAAAAAATTAAAAGGGATTTCTTTGAAAATATCTATAAAAAAAAGTACCTTAAGATATCTAAATTTATTTCATTACCACTACAGAAGAACTCCATGGATATTATATAGACTTTATTTGTGCTTAACTCAAATTTTTACGGTTTAAGCACACAAAGGCCTTAACCTGGAAGACTGCATGAATCTTTATCTCGCCGTTGCAATGCGCTCGTGTTGCCGCCACATGTTTATGTCCCGCTAAGAAAGTTTTGCTTTCGTTCCAATTGTCTGCAATTTTCACAATAGGAAATCGATTCTTGGGCACATTCCGTTTATGCGGTTCCAAATATTCGATGTTGAAACTACATTATGCAACGCCAGAGTCAATTTGGACGCAAGTGCTTCTTTGAAGTCAATATCCTACTGTTTCGGTGAACGTAAACTCTTCTAGCTCGTGCAACGAAACATGTGAAGAGAATATGTGACGTAAATACCTAGAGCCAAAAAACACAAGAAAAACCAAAACAAAAATATATTTCCTTAAACCTTTCTCTTTTTGTCTGCTTACCATCTCTTTACGTTCGTATGATTTAAGTGCTTCTGTAGCGAATTCATTTGATGTTTAGCAATATAGTAGTTTTTCTATTCAATTGTTGTTTTTTTTTTTTTTTGTTCAATTCTCATGTAAATTTTGGCGGATTTTCGTTTTGAAAAAAATGTCTTGCCTTTCTCTATCGTCTTGCATCACAATAAAATGGCATGAAATGGCACTCTCTCAAAACAAAAAGGACAAAACCGCAAAATATGGTCAGAATTAATTAAGTGCCGAAAGGCCAACAATGGCCGATATCCCAATTTTGAGTAACAACACTGCAGCACAAAATGGAAAAACAATCGGAACAACACACACAGGGCAATTATGGAAACCATTTCAAAAGGAAAAGATGAGAGATATTTATGACTTTTTTTATGAGGTGCTTACAAATTTTTATGGTTTTTTAATGGGACAGCGTGCACACAAACAAAAATAATGTACGAGCTCATATTCTCTGCCACCAAACAAAAACTACACAAACCAAACTGAAAGTTACAATTATGTGACTGCGCGTGCGCAAATACCTTGAAAAACGTTTGTTTGCCATGTCTCGGGTGTTTATCTGTGGCTCATGTTTACATGCAAGCAACGCCCATGTCGGCAACAAATACATAAAATTATGATTTATGACAACTGAAGAGGCGACATTCTGTGGAAAATGTCCGAATAATATGAAAAGTCTGGTAGGTGTTTATAACCCAATTGAAATACATTTAAAACAAAATGAATGGAATGGAACATCGTTGCTATTACAGCTGATAAACTGTTGATTGTTTGCCGAAGCGGAAGAAGTTCTAAGTTACAGCAAGAAAAATAGAAATTTGACAGCTTAACCCTTTTTATAAGTCATCTTAAATTAATATATTACAGGCAATCTCAACCCCGCATCACATCCTGTGCTAATCTCTCAAGACTCTTTCAATGTGTCTATTATCGCATTAAGGAGTAGGTAAGAAAAATCAAAAATCGCCGTGCGGTTTTATTGTTTCACCTCGAAAGTGGTGTCTGAATAGTTAAAAGATAGCTTCAATCAGTTGCAGTAGGGCTCTTAAAAGACCAGAAGGAAATTTTTTGAATGCCGGCAATCCGAATATAAGCAAATACGTAAGTGTCACAAGGCAAAGAATTGCGATAATTTATTGATTTCTCATAAGGCAGCAGATAGCGGCGCGGCGTCTCACTGCTCAGCCATGCCAGCAATTTTGTCTCTATTGAGCATAAGTCAAACACATAGGCCACTATACGTTCTTTTAGAAATTCTAGCCGAAATATACTCGACTTGCCCACATGGAGATATATCTAACAGTTATCGCAAAAGAGAACAAACGGCTGCCGACCGAACTTTGTATGCTCGGATAGAGCGCGTATTTTTGAGTTTCGAAAAAGTTGACTTAGTTTGCCTTTTTTTATTATTCATGGATTTAATTAACATCAATTGAACTGCATGTCGCACGAACAGTTGTCTCAGCGGCATAATTTATGGCAGAGTACGAAATGCTGAAATGAGAAATGCGTGTGTATATATTATTTTTAATTTTTTTTTTTTTTTTTTGGATTCGAGAACCATTTTAAATAATCGTCAGTCTGCCTCTAAAAATTTTGGAAAAGATATTAATTGATCGAGAAGAGGCCCGCCAAAACACAGCAAAATATGCGGTGTACGAGTTATTGAAGGAAATGTTAAGTCAAATGTTAAATTCAGTTTTAATGAAATTAAACAGCCTAAGTATTTTTTTGTATCTCATAAGCCCAGAGAATTATTCGATCTTAGTCATCTTTCAGAAAATCTTTCGCACTTCTTCCCTTAATGCAAATCCCGCTGTCCTAGGGTTCGATATTTTTATTGAATGATTTGGATTGATGTTTTTTTTCTTTAAATTACATTTTTCAATATTTACATATTCGAGCTGTAGGTCAATAATTTTTCATATTATTTTAAACATTTTAATTGTTAATTTTTAGACAATCAGAAAAATATGTGGGTCTTTGTAAAAAAAAATTTCGCAGCAACCTTCACTAAAAGTATATGCTGTAAATAATAAGTCAATTGAATCATCGCTGCGAATAACGTTGTAAGCGGCGTTGTAAGCGGTTCAAAAAATTTGTCGATCACAATGTAATTTTATTCGCGGCGAAGGAATCAATTGCTTAAATGAAAAAAAAAATTATTAGAATCCGAATAAGCTCCCATAGATCTACGCAAAATAAAGATAATACAGGGTGTCCAAGTAACTTTATGCATAATTTTAATAGAATATTTTTATAATATTTAATATTAATTTTTTGAAGTGCTATAACTCAATAAAGGTACATTTTGCGCAAGTGGTGCAAGAACGAAAAACATAGCCCTTTACATGAGGTATCGCATATCGCCTGGACACCCTGTATATTAAAGTCAAACCATCATCTGATACTAAACCAAAACAATTTAGGGAAAAGGTGACATTTCTTAATTATTTCCAAAATAGTTCAGAAACGATAAATTACGAGTTTAAAGAACCAAGCGGTGTCATGTCCATAATAATATTTTAAATTTTTTTGCTCAGCTCCCAAAGTTCTTTTTGATAGGTGATACAAACAAAACAGCGTCCTCGCATCAAACTATTATGTAATTGCAGTGTAGAATGCAAAAGTCCAGGTCAACAAACCCGAATCATAGGACGTCTTTTTGGCAAGAAATCGCACATAAACGAAAAGGGGAGCAAGCTTAAAATGGCCACGAGCTTGCCAGACAGGCAGTAATTTTGCCAAGCGCTGCATGACCACGGTCAGATAAATTCACTTGCGTCTTCTTTGGTTTTCTCGAATTTTTTTTTTTTTTTTTTTTTTTGGTTTTGCTTGAAGGCGCGATATTGATTTTGGAGGCGGCCGAGCTGGAATTCCCTTCAGTGCGGATAGCTTGTTGCACCGGTAAAATGGCATACACTCCCAAAATAATCGATAACGAACCTGCAAAAGGGTACTCGTGCACTTTGGCTGCAATGAGTTTTTCGTCGATTAACTTGCAACGGAATGTCCGCGCTCCGAAAACCTGTGGCGGACTCCATGTTGCTGCACTCGAATTAGAACCAAAAGAAACGTAATAAGCAAGTGCAGAAGGGACTTCTTCCAGCGGGGCGAACCTGAAATCTGTTGAACGTGTTATTGAACTGCAATCTTGATGTTTAAAGAAGAAACGCGAAGAGCGCACACTTTTGCAAGAGGTTATTAATTTTTGGCTTCAAATTGATCTGCTTGCGCATGATATAAAATTATAAGGTTCAGACTATGTTTTATAAAACAGTCAGGACGCCACAACAACAACTTCAAAGCTTTTAATCGATTTTGTTTTTGTTGAAGAACCAAATATTTACATTAATCGCGCAACGAAAAGAAAGTGTAGAACATTTCGTTTTTAAATACCGGACAATTAAGTCAATTAATGCCGAATCTAAGAAATTTCTGTAATTCAGTGTCTTAACTTAATTAACGATTGCGACCGCGATAGTAGCATTAAATCCCAACATCCAAACACATCAAATAAAATATGCATATGTCGCAGTGACGATTGTTGTAAAGCCACAAATGTAAGTTCGTTAGTCTTTCCGTCCAAAACATAAGACCCGTGCAAAATATGTATAAGCAATGGCGTAGCCAGGACTAATCTAGACGTGGGCGCGATGAACTAGCGAGGGCCCCATAACATTTTTTATACTTACAAACTATGTCTCTTCAATCTATTGCTCGCTTACATCGGAGTCTGATTTATTCTTAAATATACATAGTTATGCGGGGCCCCTAAGTCCTTTTAAATCGTTCATTCAATTGTCCCACTTCGCCCACGCCTATCTAAGCCACTGTGTATAAGGAATCAAAATCACTTTGAAACATTTTTTTATGCCAATTAAAATACCAGGCTTGTAAGCACAAAATACCGTTCTGGTACAAAGCCAAATTAAACTTGGATGCATTCATATGTTTAACACGGCAGTGCATATCTTTCCAGTTATCTTCGGATTTCGAAAAGGATCGCAGAATCCGTAAGAGAATTTATTGATTGAAGTTGAAAGCAGAAAATGAATGAAAGCTTCGAAAATAAAGCATCAGCCATCTTACAAGGCTTGACTAATTATTTCGAGAAATAAGACTTCAAACAATTTCTTAAGAACTTAAGAGCAAATTGAAATATTATATTGGGTTGGAGTAAAGTGAGAAGATGAAACACCGCTAAAGCACAGATGCAAAGGACACTGTCTTCCAGTAGTGGAATTTTACCGTTGCTTGTGTATTTTAATATGTTGTATATCTATCTCTGAGAAATAAAAGTTTTTTTTCAATTTAATTATGTTGCTGTGAGCACAAAATATATAGAAAGTATGCTTCTTTTATATTAGGTACTCAAAAATTTAAAAAAAAATGAAATTTGCAAACTAACACGATTTCCCCCCACACCCGCTACAGTTTCTTTTGTCTATAACTTGAGTAAATTTCACTCAGAGAAAAGAAGCTCATAGGAAAACAATTGAGAGAAAAAAATCGAAAATTCCTTAAGTTCGTTAAACTTCACTTTCATTCTTTGATATTTATTATGAGAAAAGTTATGCATTCTTTGTAAAATTTAGTATGAAGATAAAAGAGGGTCTAATTGTATTTTTTAGTTCAAATTTAAAGTACCCTGATTTAGACAGATGGCTAAATTTTGAAGTTATTTCGGTAGCAAAGGGGCGCTGGCATGGTTCCCTTTTCCCCCGTCAAATACACTCTTGTATGTTCCTATCTCTTAAAGTTTCTTAGATATTAAATTTTCATCAAAATTGGACATCACAAATTAATCGTATTGTTTTTGGACCATAGCTCTGTACGTTTCCACTTTCCCAAATAAATATCTCAGAAAGAATTTCTGCTATATCAATTCTGTGTTATAGCGCGTTTCTATATTGTGTTTAACTCTGAGATGTTTAGCTAAACACTTCGAGCGGTTCCACGTATGCGAGGTGTTTAAGTTTGACAGCTGTTTGTTTATTTACAATTGCAAGCAGTGTTGCCATTTGTAAGAAAATCACTTGAAGGGAAAGAGGGACAGAATTATTAAATTCGGCAAAATGTGGGGAATTCGTGGTATATTCTTAAATATTAAGAGATATTTTGAATATAGTTTCTTGTCGATCAATAAAAACGACAAAATAAACGTCTCGTCTCGTGGAGTTGCAAGTGGAAAACCCAGAAAAAACTATATCTGAAAGAATTTAGGAGGATTATAATTTTTACACGGTTTTGAAATCGATTTCTGTGACATGGCCCATAACCTTAATTTTATTATTTTTGGTAAAAACTATCGTTCAGCATCGATACTCTACCAAGAATCATACAATACAAGATTATGCCTTGCGCATATTATACATTTTTTTCGAATTTTTCCGTGTGTAAAAAAATTTAGGGAATTTTTTGTAGTTTGTAGGGAATTTTTAGTTTTGCTTTTGGCAACATTGCAAAACATGATCAACACAAATTGCAATTATTTTGTGAAGTTAAAAGAAATGGATAATTCAAGCGACAAAGATCAAGATTTTATGGCATTTTGACAGTCGCTATTGATATCTGGAAAAATAATTTGCAAATAATTAGATAAATATTCAACGCAAAGTATTTCGTCTTTACCTTCCATTTTCGTTTTTTGTTTTGATTTTCTTTTGACAGTTAGATATGCATGAAATTCCGATACGAAAAATCGATTTTTTTCCTATCGATGACAGTGTTTATGAGGTGTTAAAGAGATAAACACTTTGTTATCGCGTTTAACTTTTGTATGGCAAAGCACGAGTTTAACACCTCGTTTAGGGCCCTAAACGCTTAAACGCGAGTTAAGCACCATATAGAAATGCACTATTAGCTTCTCTAACAAAAAATTTGCTTTCATTGGTATACGATAACCCAACACATTAGACACATTATATCAAAGGCCAATTGGCATAAGCTTATATTTTATTTCATACTCCATGAATTGAAAATTTAGAATTGGGTTTGTGAATGAGTTCTCTAATTTAATTGGCGCGCTTCCATCTTTAAGATAGTATAACTATCAGGTTATCTATTAGATTAAATTAAATTTAATTTGATAATTAACTAATAAGAAATTTTTGCTCTTATATCCTTTAGATTGATCTTCTTTTAACAACTTTGGACTAGGACGTAGGTTTAACTATACAAAATGGATCCCGATTGCTTTGCGATGTCATCATATCAATTTGTGAATTCACTGGCTTCTTGCTACCCCCAACAAATGAATCCACAGCAAAATCATCCCAGCGGAAATGCAACTGCAGTGCCCAGTAATGGTGGACCAGGTGCGGGGGGAGGAGGTGGCGGTGCAGGCAGTGCGCAAGGTAATCCGGAGGCAGCGAACCCCACCAATAACGAATACTTTTCCTCAGCCACTGCCTATGCGCCAAACCTATATCCAAACACACCTCAAGCGCATTACGCTAATCAAGCGGCGTACAGTTTGTCTGCAAGTGGAGGTACACAGCCAAATCCAGATATGGTGGATTACACACAGCTACAGCCCCAGCGTTTGTTGATGCAACAGCAACAGCAACATGCTCATGCTGCAGCACAAATTAGCAATTCGCAACAGCAACAGCATGGTCAACAACACCCGCAACAGCAACAACAAACAACTATGAGCTGCAAGTACGCTAACGATCCCTCAACACCGACTGGAAATAACAACACCAACAGCGCGAATAATAACAACAATGCTTCATTGGCGAGTCCGCAGGACCTATCGACGCGAGATATATCACCGAAACTTTCACCCAGCTCAGTGGTGGAGAGTGTCGCCAGGTCTCTGAACAAGGGAGTCCTGGGTGGAACATTGGCGGCTGCAGCAGCGAGTTTAAACAACAACCACAGCAACAACGTAAACGTTCCGATGCACAGTCCAGGTGGTGGGGACTCAGACTCGGAAAGTGATAGTGGAAACGAGGCAGGCAGTAGTCAAAACAGCGGTAATGGTAAAAAAAATCCACCACAGATCTACCCGTGGATGAAACGGGTACACCTCGGACAAAGTAAGTCAGTTTAGAAGCATCAAAATGTATAAATTTATTGCGATCATGACCATTTTAATTATTGTGCTCAAAATAGAGCTGAGTATGTACCTACACGGTATACTATTGAAAGCCAATTTCCATTTTTTGATACGTAATGGGAATGGGGCACGTTGTTGTGTCTGTCAAAAAACATATACAAATTTTGAGGCAGAAAAAATTTACAGTTTGTCTGCCACCCACACGAGCTCTGCGGGATGGCTGTTTAAGAAGAGAGCTACCAAGAAAGCTGATTTTCTTTTCTGAACTTTCTATTTGTGTCAGTTTGAATGATCTGCACTCTAAATACACATAGCGAAGCGCTGAAAATATCCACGGGCTTTTAAAATGAAAATAAGGGAGGATTTCCCAAACACCTGAAATGTTCTTGTTGCTCTTGGGAAAAAGAGCTTACTTCAAGAACTCGAGAAATCATCAATCTCTCTTATAGGTATCTATTTTGGTATGAATAGAATTTGATTCAATAATCAACAAGATAAACGTTCGAAGGAATGCGATGAGTGTAAGGTTGAACCAGAAATACTTCCAGCCTCTCTGTTAAGCAAACCGAAGGTCACTTTGTACATTCATCTTTCAATGAAGTCTACTCAAACTTAGGAAACCGGGCCATATAGGCTAACCTTCCCATTTGTGTGCACAAATAGTCTTCCCAATAATATTTAAAGAAAGAAGTAACCTAAAGCGGCAATCGACACAAACAAATCTTTGTGCTTATGATCCGGAAGAAGTTCGCATGGTTTTCGGTTGTTTTTCTTTTCAATTTAATAGAAGTATGACTTTGTACTGACACTTGCAATGCCTTGCCACAAATATTGGCATTATTTCGATATCGAGAGAGAGAACGTCAAACAATTGTTTGGACCACTGCAATCCGTGAATCGGAATGTTTTACTTGTTGTCTAGAGAATTGGAAAAGTGCATCAAATTGATAGTTTTCAAAAATGAGAAATTTTTTCCATCTATTGACATAAGGAATGCACGCATTACGTTAAGCCGATTGTTTGAATTATTTGTATCGCTTGCCATTCATGGACGTTCTGGGAATTTTATATTTGGTTTTTTATGCATTACGGTATGCAGCACAAATTAAGAGTCCTGAATGAACCGCGGTAATTAGATGATTTTGGAGTCTGAAATGGAAGCATTTTGCAGGTTGCTAAGGTCGAATTTAAAGCCAAATATCGAATAAGCTAGTATAAGATTCATATACGACTCCTTCTGCTTATTTAAGACTC